>BQKN01063608.1:69999-87187 GCA_022839385.1 Asparagus kiusianus
TCGGGTTGACGAACTTGTTGTTGTATGCTTTTGTCTTGATCTTTTATGAGAGACTCCTCATTTGCTTCTTTTTTATATGATGTTTCTTGATATGCCGTGGTATCTTTTTTTTTTTTTAATCGGTAAAAGACTAAACCGGCTATACGTGTTAGGTATAGACTTTGGGATTATTGGCCAACCCCCAGCCCTCAACGGGTTTGACGTGCCTTTGCCGACTACCGTTTGTGTCGGGCTAGCATGCGGATTATCTGAATCCGTTCCGCATGTAACGTTGTGCTAAGAGGGTGAACCCTCCGAGACTTAGTGCTATGATGTTGAATACATAGACTTCGTCTTTCTCACGGGAAAGACTACCCGGCAGCGCGTGTTAGACGCCGACTTCATCCCTGTCTTTTCTGAAAGCAAAGGCAAGGGAAAGGTGAGACTAGAAGTGGGATCTCCACTCCGAGAATCAAAAAAATTCGGATAACCCTAACTGTCGTAAGGTTTGGTTATCGAGTTGAAAGGTTCGAACGACCCTAACTGTCGTAAGGTTTGGTCATCGAATCGAAGGTTCAAACGACCCTAACTGTCGTAAGGTTTGGTCATTTGATTCTGAAGAGGAAGAATTTTATATTCTATCTTCAGCAGGAAAGGAAACTCGAGGTGGGATCTCCACCCCCAGGATCCGACAGGTGAAACTAGAAGTGGGATCTCCACTCCGAGAATCGAAAAGATTCGGGTAACCCTAACTGTCGTAAGGTTTGGTTACTCGAATCGAAAGGTTCAAACGACCCTAACTGTCGTAAGGTTTGGTCATTTGACTCTGAAGAGGAAGAATTTTATATTCTATCTTCAGCAGGAAAGGAAACTCGAGGTGGGATCTCCACCCCCAGGATCCGACAGGTGAAACTAGAAGTGGGATCTCCACTCCGAGAATCGAAAAGATTCGGATAACCCTAACTGTCGTAAGGTTTGGTTACTCGAATCGAAAGGTTCAAACGACCCTAACTGTCGTAAGGTTTGGTCATCGAATTGAAAGTGGACCTCTCGTTCATTGGAGGAATCGAGAGGGGATTTTGGCTTTGGTCCTAACTGTAGTAAGGTTTGACCAAGTGGGGAGTGTGAGAATGATCATAACCGAAAGAAGGTTTGATCACTCGATTTGTGGACCTCTCGTTCTTTGGGCGAATCGAGAGGGGAATTTGGCTTTGGCCCTAACTGTAGTAAGGTTTGACCAAACTGGAATGGTGTGGTGGAGACTATGAGTAGTCAAAACCACTGAAAGTTCTGCGAGGGGAGAATCAATGATTTAGATCTCATCTCAGCAAAAGAGTGTTTGTGAGAGTTAAATTTTGACAAACAAGAATATTTGGAATTTGAATATTGATTTCTTGCTCATCAGCGACCGGGTTATCCCTAAGAATACCCCGACGTGGTATTCTTCCGGGAACTTCCCGGTACCTCAATTCTTCTGAGGATACTAAGGATAGTATCTCTTCAGAAATTTGCCATTTATTGGCATCATGAGCCGATCACCATCTTTGGTGACTAGGCGATAGGCGCCGTTCGAGTAAACTGTTTCTACTACGAACGGTCCTTCCCATTTGGGTTCGAATTTGCCTTTCTTCTTGGAGTTAAGGATCATAGGACGTTTCTCGGTTAAGACCAAGTCCCCTTCCTTAAAACTCCTTTGTCGAACCTTTTTGTCGAAGGCTCTAGAAATTCTGGCTTGGTAAAACTCAATATGCTGCTGAGCTTCCAGGCGCTTTTCATCGAGCATCTCGAGTTCTTCAAGGCGCTTCTGATGCTGTTCTTCGGTCGTCATCTGGGTTGCGAGAGCGATCCGAAGAGATGGAATTTGAATTTCCAAAGGGAGAACGGCTTCACATCCATACACCAATGAGTATGGGGTTGCGCCGGTCGGTGTACGCACCGTGGTACGATAGGCCCATAGAGCTGCGCCGAGCTTATCATCCCAATCTCGCTTGCTATTCTTCACAAGCTTTGACAAGAGCTTTATGATAGTCTTGTTGAAGGCTTCAGCTAACCCGTTTGCTGTGGGGTTATAGGCTGTTGACGAGATGTCCTGAATTTTGAACTTTTCGCAGAACCTTATGAAGGCGTTGCTGATAAATTGAGGACCGTTGTCATGTATGATTCGTCTTGGAACACCATGCCTGTAGATGATATGGTGCTTGATGAATGCAATGACGTTGCTCGTCTTGACTTCTCTGAGTGGGACTGCTTCAGCCCATTTGGAGAAGTAGTCAGTGATCGCCAGGATGAACCGATCGCTTTTGACTGATGGGGGGTTTATAGGACCAACAATGTCCATTCCCCAAGTCTCGAACGGCCACGACGTAACCGAAGGATGCAGATGCTCCGGAGGTTGGTGCATGTAATTCGCGTGTACCTGACACGCGTGACACTTCCGGGCGTATACAATTGCCTCATGCATCATGGAGGGCCAAAAGTATCCCATTCTCCTGATGCGATCATAGAGCTTAGGACCAGGTTGGTGCGCACCGCACTCTCCTTCATGTGCTTCTTTAAGCACTTCTTCAGCTTCTTTGGTTGATAGACACCGTGCGAGCACGCCATCATACCCCCTGCGGTATAGCGTTCGATTCTCTGTATTATAGTAGAATCTCGGAGCTCTTCGTCTGATTGACTCTCTCTCCTTCACATCTTCTGGCAAGATTCCATGCAAGACGTAGTCGATGATGGGGAAACGCCAATCCCGAGGTTCAAACTCAGCCTGAGTTGTGTGCACCTCTTGGGCCTCTTCCTCCTTGCCATTTTTATCATGAAGTGGCACTAAGAGTTGGTGAGTTCCTACCGTAACAAATTGCTCTGTTCCGGGAGGCTGTGCCAAAGAAACGGCTAAGGCTGCTAACGCATCTGCGTGCGTATTCTGCAACCGCGGAACGTGCTCGATGAAGAACCCTTCAAACGATTCCGCTAGCTCCACCGCCATCTTGTGGTATGGTAGCAAATCCTGACTTCGGACTTCGTACTCCCCTTGGACTTGTTTGACTATCAGTTGAGAGTCACCGAAGGCTTCGAGATACTCAACCCCCAGCTCTTTGGCAAAGTTGAGTCCTATAATCAGTGCGTTATACTCTGCCACGTTATTCGAGCACGGCTCAGTTAATGAGTAGGCTCGAGGCATCACATGTTTTCCCGGGGAAACTAAGACCACTCCAACTCCGGAGGAGACTTTAGAACATCCAGGAGTACCTGCGGCATTAGCTGCTCGTGAAGCGCCGTCGAAGTACAAACGCCACACTTGTTGGTGCGAAGTTGCGTTGACTTCGTGGGTTTCATCAGGTAAATCGTCATATACCTCGGCGGCGTCTGTAGTTGGATTAGCTGCCAAGAGATCACAGATAGCTTGCCCTTTTACTGACTTCTGCTGCTTGAAGTGCAGATCGTATTGGGACAAGAGTAAAGCCCACTTCGCTAATCGCCAGCTCATGGAAGCCGGTTGAGTCATGAATACTCGGACCGGGTTAACTTTGGAGATGACGTAGATGGTTTGTCCAACCAAATAATGCCGCATCTTCTGGATGGCGAACACTAAGGCTAGGCATTCCCTCTCAATCATGGGATATCGAGATTCTGCGCCTACCATGGTTCGGCTTAAGTAATATACTGCTTGCTCGTGACCGTTATCGTCATCTTGTGCAAGCAATGCACTTAATGAGTGGCTCGTCGCCTTGACATAAATCAAGAACGGTTTGCCCGATTTCGGTGCGACGAGTACGGGAGGTTTCGAGAGATATTCTTTGATGCTCTCGAACGCCTTTTGACAAGCATCGTCCCATACGAATGACACGCCCTTCTTTGTGAGCCTGGAGAACGGTTGGCATTTCCCCGAAAGGTTTGAGATAAACCGACGGATATATGCTAATCGCCCTTGTAGTCCTCTGAGCTCCTTAAGGTTTCTCGGAGGTTGCAATTCATTGATCGCCTTTACTTTATCCGGGTCAATATGAATACCTTTGGTGGTGACGACGAACCCCAGGAATTTTCCACTAGCCATTCCGAGGAAAGACTTGGTAGGGTTCATTTTCAACTGATGGGCCCGCATCAAATCGAACATGGTCTTCAAGTCTTTGATGTGATCTTTCTTATCACGACTTTTCACGACCAGATCGTCCACGTAGCATTCGACGGTCTTTCGGAGATGTTCCTGAAAGATCTTTGACATAGCTCGCTGATATGTAGCACCTGCATTCTTCAAGCCGAAGGGCATGACTGTGTAGCAGAATACGCCAAGAGGTGTTCTAAATGCGGTGTGCTTCTCATCATCTGGATGCATCTTTATCTGGTTGTAACCAGAGAAACCATCCATAAAGGACATCCTCTCAAACCCACACGTGTTGTCGATGATAAATCCGTGATGGGGAGAGGAAAGTCATCTTTTGGGCAAGCTGCATTAAGATCCCTGAAGTCGATGCATATCCGGATCTTCCCGTTCTTCTTCAGGACCGGAACAATATTGGCAAGCCATTCGGGATGTTGCTCCTCTCGGATAAATCCCGAATCAACGAGCTTTTTGACTTCAGCTTCGATTGCTTCCATCATTTGCGGACGAAACCGTCGTTGTTGTTGTTTGACTGGTTTGACCTCCGGCTTGATGTTGAGACGATGCACTGCTACGTTTGGGTCGAGACCTGGCATGTCTTCATAATTCCAGGCGAATACATCGATATACTCCCGGATAAGAGAAATCAACTCCTCCTTCTCTTCAGGTAGGAGGCTATCGCTGATGAATATTGGCTTTGGATTCTCCTCGGTGCCCATATTCACCTGAACGACTTGGTCTTCGGTAGGAGGCTCTCTCTGCTCGAACCGGTCGCCATACTGCATGTTTAAATGATGAACCCACGGGTCTTCCCATGTCGGCATCTCATCATCTTCTTCTATTGTCGTTGGATCAACCGTGACCATATTCGACATTAGCTTCTTAAACACTTCACCAAGACTTATGTCGGAATCCCAACCCGAAGAGTCGGAAGAATATCCCTTCCTAGTTTTGTTAGCAATTTGGTCGATGATTTGCCAGCCACACTCATCATCTGATGAGACGTAGCCTAGTCCTCTTTTGTGGCGGTAGTAATTATCGGGTTTTCCCTTCGGTACATAGGCCATCCGGGGTGGAACCCGTGGACCTCGACCAAAGAAAAGACCCTCTCCGATCTTGAAGTCATAGCCATGCATTTCCATCATGTTACGCGCTTTCGCATCGTATTTGGATAGATGGCGGGCTGGTTTATCGTCGTCATCCTCCTCTTCCAAGAAGTGGTTGGGTATCGGAGATGCTCTTCCTTTGCCGTAGACGACTTCCTTTCCACCCCCGATCCCTGCGGGGATGATGAGTGTTGTTCCGCAGGGGTCGCGTACCTGCTTCTTCGTCAAACAAAATGATTGAAGAGGCATATATAAATCAGGGTTAGCATAGAGTTCGTTGGTGATATTATCAAGACCCGTCGAGTACTCTAAATCATCATTTATTGATAGTTCTTCGGCAAGTTGCCAATTACAACTATCTTCCGATGATTCATCATCGTCAAGATTGATTACAATGGGTACAATGTCGTTTAAAACAAAACCGCCATCGTAATCAAGCCCTGGTTCGGTATCAGCTTCATCACCGCTGTCCGTTCCTTGGGCCGATGGTTCAGTATCGGATTCAGCGCCGTATAAAAGGGAATCGGTGAAGTAATTCTCCAATCCCTTGAACGGTTGCTTATCCGCGACCACCGTCTTGACTTCATTATCTGTGCCCACATATTTGAAGCACTGATGCAGCGTTGACGGGACTATAAGGTTACCGTGGATCCAAGGCCGACCCAATAGTAAATTATAGGACGTTTCCGCGTCAATCACATAGCATGTGACCTCCGACTTCAAATCCCCGATCTGGCACTTAATTCGGATCTTCCCCAAGGGCCTAGACCCGCTGGTGTTGAATCCGTAGATCGTCGTGCCAGTGGACATTAATTTGCTAGTCGGGATTCCGAGATGATGCATCAATCGGAATGGCATGATGCTCACAGCGGAACCCGGATCGACTTGGATCCGGTTGACAACGCTGGAACCAATGTGCCCGGTGAAGTACAAGGGCCTATCATGATTGGAGTTCCTTGTCTGCATGTCTTCTTTGGTGAAAGAGACGCAGGGGAAGTGATGTGCCGCCAGATTGCAATGCTGAGCTGACGACTCCGGTCCTTCGGAAGATGGTTTGATCCGAGTCAAGAAAGTTTCGGAATCACTTAAGGCTTCTTGTAGTGCCTTCCGTGTATCCTTCGACAACCGCAGCAACTCATACAGAGTTATCCTGGCCGGGATGTTAGCCAATTGCGCCATAATGTCGAAATGGGGCTGAGAGCTTGCATTCCCCGGTTTGTCTCGTCCAATTGGATTATTAAATCGAGACGGCCTCGGGTTCTGAGCTTCTTGACGTACGGGCTCTTTTCCCTTATCCTTCTGTGGGATTTTCTCCGTCGCCACCGCAGGTGTTGGGGGAATTGCTGAAATTCCCAACTCTGCCAGCGTCTTGGAAGGTGGGGTTTTGGTACCCAATTGCTCAGTGGCATCTGGATACTTGAAATGGTACTCGTTCCCGCTTCTGGTTGCAAAGGCTTCCTGCTCATCCTCGGAAAGTGGGAAGGTTGGAATTTTGTCATCATCCACCCCCGGTATAGCAGAGGCCCCATAACAGGATTTGCCTTTCCTCTTCGACTTCTTTTTGTTCTTCGTGGAAGAGGTCCCGGCCCATTGTTCATCTGCGATCAGGTCCGGATGAACCCACAAGATTTCGCCATTTGGGGCTGTGTGTGGCACAAGCCCTTTCTGGCGCTGCTGGTGTGGATCATCGTTCACTGTCTTCACCGCCGCCTTGATCACCGACTCGTGTTGGAACCAACTCGAGGGTACGGATCCAAAGCTAATGGACACGGTGTTTGCACCCACCTTCTTCTCTTTGGGCTGTTTCATGGTGATGACCCCAACATCGATCAGGGCCTGAATCTTATCCTTGAGAGCGTAGCACACCTTGGTAGGATGGTGCACCGCTCGGTGGAATGCGCAATATTTCGGATCGTTGACCCTCTTGGCATCTTCCTGATCCTGAATTGGCGGCAGTTTGATCTTGTTGTTCTTCACGAGGTATTTGAAAATACCGGGGATTTCATCTTCTTTGAACGAGTAAACCTTTGGGAACCTCGGCTCCCCAACCTTTTGCTTCTGGGGCTGTTGCTGCCATCTCGGTTGTTGAGGTGCCCTCTGTTGCTGCTGTTGCGGCTGCTGTGGCTGTTGTGGCTGCTGCGGCTGTGCTTGCACTTCAAAGACCTGATTTGCGACCACCGCATTTGCATGTGCCTTCCCTTTACCCTTGGGGGTAAAATTTGGTTGTGGGGCATTGTTAGGAATTTGTCCCCTCTCCGCCTTCTTCCTCTTGAGGAATCGTTCGGCTCGCTCTCCCCGCATTTTCAAGTCCTTCCAGGTTTTGGACGGCGCCATTCCCATGGCTTCAAGGATATCGAGTGTGAGGTTGTTGTGGCAAGTCTCGAGGATGAAATCCTCGCTGACCGGATCCCTGCAATTCATGGCTTTGTTGCGGAACCTCTTCACGAAGTTTTCAACCGTCTCGCCGTTCTTTTGCTTTTCATCGAACAGCGTACCGATTGAAACCTCGGTGTCATCATCAAAGAAGTTGGTTAAAAACATGTCCTCCATGTCATCCCAGCCATTGATACTTCCAGGCTTGAGACGGCGGTACCAATCGAAGGCAGCTCCGCGAAGAGTGCCGACGAATGACCGCACCATGAGGGGCTCATTTCCGGAAATGATTCCTAAATGAGACTTAAAATAGATTAAATGCTGGGTAGGGGAACCCTTCCCATCAAACGGCGTAAAGTTAATTAAATTAAACTTTGCCGGATATGGGATCGATTCCCACTCCCTCGGATATGGGCAGGGTATACCGGATCTTTTTACCTCCTGAGCATTCATCAATGCATTGATCTTGCTCTCCAGGTCTTTCATCTTCCTATCCTCACTCGTCTCAGTCTTCGAGTGGCTTCTGGGAGAGGCGGCGTGGTCCTCTTTTGCATTTTCTTCTGCGGGACCACCCCCAGTGTTGGTATTGACGGGAGGAATATTGACATTATCCGCCTCCCGTTCATGCTCCTCTGGATTGCGTTGGCTCGGTTCTCCTTGGTGAACCGTCATCGCCGCGATCTGTTGATCGTGCATCTCCCTCATCCGCTGCATGGCCATCTCCATTTCAAATTTGAAGCTCTCCTTTTGCTTGGCTAGGGCTTCTTCAAGTATTTTCGACATTTGCTCAGCGCTGATCATGAGCGATTCATAAGATTGGCCCACACTCGAAGCCGTATCATCGGATGCGACGGCGGAGCAGGTATCAGAATCAGCATCGGATTCCTCCTCTTCTAGGGAAAGTCCCTTGTGTACTCTTGGGTAAGTGTTCCGTTTGATGGTTCCCGACCGTAACCATGTCATGCATCGGGATGCTTCGGCAAGCTGATCCACGTTGAGACGTGGTGTTGATCCCCCTCTGCCGGTCATGTTGACTGACACTTTTGAATATTCATCCTCTCGGCGGAGCGGTTTCTTCTTGTGGAAACGCTTCGGCTTGGAGAGTCTCTCGAACACCGAGATTCTTGTTGGGGTCTGATCACAGCAACACTCGGATAGCACTGCCTTGATAATGTTGGCACACGGGCAGTGGGATTCCATATCCTGCATGTACTTTTTTCGAGATTTTTCCACACCCCCAGCCCTGTAGTACAGCTCATCAGCTTGATAGCTGGAGCAACCTACGGAGTGCTGGTGGATGTCCCTTGGTATAACACGCTCATCCTCAGACGAGTGTGTTTCCCTTTGGGAATGCAAAAATTGGTTAGACTTTTCAAGAGTGGCCCGTTCAACTTTACGCTTTTGGGAGCGTAGAAATTGAACGGGCTCTTTTAGTTCGGCTCGCAATTCAGTGCGGCCGGTGATAGGGGCTTTCCCTTTGTCAATATTCTTGGGGGGATTGATTCTACCCCCAGTCTGGATTTTAGTTTGGGGACCTTTCAATGGTCCCAGCCGTTCTTTGACGGGTATCCTGCCTCGGTTCTCCTGTAAGGGACCGAGACGACTCGTCAAAGGAAGCTGGGATCTTGAATGATCCCCTTTTTTACCTGGCCCAGTTGAGGGTGCCGGTACGGGAGGAGTAGGCTCTGATTTGGTTGAACTCTGGGCGATAATCTTGCCCTTCTTGGTTTGAGGTGTTGGGTTTGCCTTGGGCACCCACACCGATTTGCTCTTGGATGGCGTTTTGACCGCCGATTCTTTCTGCATCTCCTCTGCCTTCTTTAGGAGGAGCCGGGCATGTGCAAGCAGAGCACGGCGCTTCTTGATTCGCTCCTCGAGCGTAGAGCGGTTCCTCTTGACGCGGATCCACTCATTTGCTCCTGATTTGGAGGGGAAGTTGATTACCTGCCGCTGCTCTTGCCGCTGCCTCGACTTCAAGTCCTCTGCATAGCGCAATCCATCTTTGGACTCCTTGGCCTTGGCAAGCTGTTGAGCGAGACGTTGACGACGCCTTTGAAGCGCTCTCTTTGATGGAGTTGGGGCAGCATCACCTATCGCCTTTGTGGCGGTTGGATCTACGTTCTTGACCACACTGATCGACGCAAGGCCGTTGTGTGGTGCAAGTGTAGTGGCAGCGACGGCGGGGTCTTGAATTGAGGAGTTGGAGATCCCGCGAGCCCTTTTTGGAGATGAATTCCTCCTGCGCCGGTGCGGAGAGGCAGATCTGGAGGAGGAGGAGGAGAGGTACTCTTCGAACTTCTTCTGATCGAATTCGTATTCGATCTCTTCATTCACCCGGATCTTGAAGGCCGGTTGCGTCACTCCGATCTCGGCAGCGAGGTCGGCGGCTCCCACTGTGGTCGCCAGCTTGTTTCCGGTAAAAGTTGCTGTTTTCATTACTTGTTCTCTTTTTTCTGAGATCTGTTACAACTTCAGGCGTTACAACAGAATTTAAATGAAAACAAAAGGATTTACAACTTAAACGAAAATAAACACGAGAGCCCGGTTTGGTACGGTCTCGCTTGCGTGGGTTGTTGGCCTGTGACGGGGACGTCGATGTCCGTGGACCGCCGACTCTTCAAGATCCTTGCCGATAAAATCCGGCAGAGTTTCGTCTATCCGCGTAGGATATAGAAACAGAACCTCGTCGATCCGCGCAAGATCTAGAGGTTATAAGCGTATATCTCGGCTAAAACGAGATAATAGCTCTTCTTAGTGTCACCGCAAAGGAGCAACACTAAGGATCAGAGAGGGGGGGTGAATGAACCTTGATGAAGAATTCCGACTCCTCACTCCGGCAGGGCTTCGCCGCTTCAGACTTTAGAATTTCAGATCTCGAGGATAATCCCAAGACCGGAAATTCTTCTCCAAGAGCTAAATCAGCACCAAAATCCAGAGCCCCTCACAAAGGAGGCCTAGGGGGCTATTTATAGCCAAAAGGAGAGGGGGGGGCTGATATGGACACCCCTAAAAGGAGAGACACCCCCCTAGGGGTGTCTTGGCCAAGCCGGGACACCCCCCATGGGGTGTCTCGAGCCAGCCGAGACAGTTTCGTGTGTCCCCGGTTCAGCCCGGGGCTGTGCCGTTGTCCCGCCGTTGACTCGCCGTTGACTTTTCGTCCGAACTCGGATTTGGGTGATTTCGGATGCGTTGGAATCGTGATGGCGAGCTCTGTAAGCCCCGATGGTTGGATTATCTGTAGGGTGATCGAGGCGCAGCGGGCGTTGGTCTGATTGCAGTGATAGCGGGGTTTTCGGTCAACCCGTATCCTCGTGATTCTGACATTCTGTCGGTTCACGTAATCCGTCGGTTTGCTTCAGTCGCTCACCGGCATCATTTGAGCTCTTGTGAACCGGGTAGTGAAGTTCGATCGCCGCTCGTTGACACCGAGCTATGTTCGGGGACCTATCGGCAATTTTTGATGCCTACAAACATCTTTTCAAATAACTTTCAAAAAGAAAATTTTCAATTCAAAACTTTCAAAAATTAATATCCTCCATGTAGTTCAATATTTTCTACACAATAACTTGGTTGTGCACTTACAAGTGACATAATCAAGATAGGTAAAAAGGGGGAGAGTGGGAGGGAGGGGGTTTTCAGAACTTTGATTGTAAGATTCTTTTTTTTTCATTTCCCCGAGCTTCATAATCACTTCCTCATCGCAAGCTACATCATCTAATCAATCAACATTGAGCAGTGTTGTTTTGGTCATCTTTAGCGTCTATCTTATGCATCTCCACTTAGACCATCAAGGAGAATGATCTCGTTACAAAACAGGCTCTAAGATCTTTTTTGTTGTGCATGAATGATATTTGATTTAAACTTTTTATACGATCATATAATTGGTCTCGTATGGCGTACTCATGCCGGTGATAATTGAGGGTTAGGGTTACCAGCAAGTGGTAGGTTACACACTTCGATAGGTTGTTTGGTTAGATGACTAGATTAGGGTTATATAGGGTTCAGTCTTGTAAAGCTTGTTTTTTTTTTGGTCAATGAAAAATATTTTATATTCATTCACCAATTGAAAAAATGTTAGAACATCAAAATCTCCGGCATTAAAACAACCTGGAGAAACAAAAACCGTCACTCTAATTATTTACAGTTACATCCTCCCAATTTCCTCTTTGAAGTGTATCGGTATATCCTCATTCAAAACTTTTGAAAGAATGGCAATCTTGATTACTCGAAGGAGAATGTCAGGGCTTTGATTTTTTCCTTGGAATAATCTCAAATTCCTTTCTTGCCACACAAAATAAACTGTTGCAACTAGAGCCATTCTCTTAATCTTCTTCATGAACCCCTTGCCCTTAAGATTATGAGCATACCAGTTTAGTAGACAAGTCCAATTGCAAGACCTCCATTTAAATTGCATCCAATCCATCACACTATTCCATACTTGGGCTGAATATATGCATTCAAATAAGAGATGATGACAAGTTTCCTCTTTTTGCTGGTCAGGAGGACACAAAACACAGTGGTTTGTATTGAGTATCATCATCCTAATTAGCCTGTCCTGTGTTGACAATCTGAAAAGAGTAGAAAGCCATAGCACAAAAGAGTGTTTTGAGTAGTTCCACCCCTCCCAAACTGTACTGTACCAGAAAATTTGAGGAGAGCTATTGAACAGGTTATAGATAGAGGAGATTTTAGGCCTACCATTAAAACAGCAGCCATTGATGAAATTTGTGAGGTTGCTGACAGATCCAAACTTGATCAACATCTTGTCTCTAGCTCTTAGGAGCTGTCTCCACACCCAGGAGTCTGAAGCTTTATTTTGTACATGCCATATATCTGATTGGTGTATATAATTTTTGTGAACCCACTTGATCCAAAGCAGATCTTTTTTCATATGGATCATCCAGATGAGCTTAAGTGCAGCAGAATAGTTCCAGTCCCTTGCTGAGAAGAGCCCCAAGCCTCCCTGTTTTTTGCTTTTGCAAACATCAGACCAGGAAACCTGATGAATATTGTTGTTCCATAGGAAGGATGAACATAGACTGTCTATTTTTTCAAGTACTTTCATAGGCAAGATAAAATTACTCGTCCAGAATGTTTGAACACCCAAGATGACAGATTTTATTAATTGCAATCTTCCTGCGTATGAGAGAAATCTCCTCTTTTTCCACTGAATAAATTGATCTGAAATCCTGCTGATAAGTGGGGAACAATCAATGAATGATAGCCTTTTGGACATAAGAGGTAACCCCAAATATCTAACTGGTAGAGTTCCCTCAGGAAAATTGAGCAGATTGCAAATCTGGATTTTTAAGCTGTCCTCAACACCACTGACATAAACTGAACATTTTGTAGGGTTGATTTCCATCCCAGATACCCTGCTGAACTCCTTAAGACAGTTGTGCAGCTTCATTATAGAATGAATATCAGCTCTTGCTAGGAGGAGAAGATCATCAGCAAAGGATAAGTGAGTAATCCCCAATCGACCACATTTAGGATGAAACTTGAATGATTTATCATTTTTGAGTGTACTCAGCTTCCTAGAGAGGTATTCCATCCCTATAACAAATAAGTAAGGAGAAAGAGGATCTCCTTGTCTAAGCCCTCTCTCCCCTTTGAAATAGCCATGCAATGAGCCATTTAAAGACAGTGAATATTTTGGGGAAGAAATACATTTCATAATCCTATTTAACATAGTACTAGGGAACCCCAACCCCTCCAGCATTGATCGGATAAAACTCCAATCAATAGAATCAAAAGCCTTTCTCAGGTCTACATTTAGGATTGCTCTGGGAGAGATATGTTTTCTTCCATAATGCTTAACTAATTCATGGGCTAGGAGAATATTGTTAGTAATGAGTCTGCCTTTAACAAATGCGCTTTGAGCATCACTTATCAGATAACCCATGATATTCTGTAATCTTCCAGCTATAATTTTTGCAATGATTTTATAAACTAGATTGCAGCAAGAGATGGGACGGAAATCAGATGCACTTTTAGGATTCAGAATTTTTGGGATCAAAGTTATAGAAGCTGAATTAAAAGTGCCAAGAAGCTTCCCTGAGTTGAAGAATTCCTCCACAGCAAGATATAAATCTTCCTTAATAATATCCCATGCTGATTTAAAGAAGGCTGCATTAAATCCATCTGGACCAGGTGCTTTGGTTTCAGACATTGAGAACACAGCTTGTTTGATTTCATCTCTACTGACAGGAAGGAACAGGTTGGCCTTTTGAATTGGAGTGAGAACTGGACCATTAGTAATTACATTCATGTCAGGCTCTGAGACATTTGTAGAAGTACCCAGTAGCTTCTTGTAGTAAGCAATAAATTCCTCAGAAATACCAGAAGTGTCAGTGATTCTAAGACCCCCCTCTGTGTATATTGACAAAACCCTGTTGCAGTGCCTTTTGTTTTTCATAATTGAATGAAAGAATTGAGTACATTTGTCCCCCTGCAAACTCCAATTTATATTTGCTTTTTGCTTGTAAAAAGAGTTCTCACAGTTAAGCAGTCTGGTATATTTTGAGATACACTCCTTCTCCTTCAGGATCAGCCTTTGATTGAGGAGATCATCACTTATCTGTTTCTGGATATCAGCTAGTTCATCCTTAGCTCTCTTTACCTGCTCACTAATATTCATAAAGTGCTTTCTATTTAGTTCTTTCAAGATAGGCTTCAGATCTTTGAGCTTCTTATGAAATCTGTACATACAGTATCCTCTTATATTTTGTTCCCAAACAGATTTAACAGCTGGAATGAAGTCAGGGTGTTTAGTCCACATATTGAAGAATCTAAAAGACCTTTTACCTTCAAATTTATCCTCACATATTGATATTAGAGCAGGAGAGTGATCAGAACAGCTAGGCATTAGGAAATCAACCTGACTAGAAGTGTATTTTTGTATCCAGTCTTCATTCACCAAAATTCTATCCAGTCTAGACCATATTCTTGTTTTAGCTTCCTGTTTGTTACTCCAAGTATAGAAACAGCCTGTTGCCTTTAGGTGAGCCAAGTGACTGAGATTGATGAAATTATGAAAATCAGTTGTATCTGCTTCAGTTACTTGAGCACCTCCCAGCTTCTCTTCACTATTTAGTATAGTATTAAAATCCCCCCCAACCAACCAAGGGCCATTTTGATTGAAAGCCAGCATATCTTGCCATAGAAGATTCCTCTCATCCATTTGATTTGATGCGTATACCACTGTGATGGTACAAGACAGCTTACCATCCTTAGACTCAAGGAAGCAAGTCATTTGCTGATTAGAAGAAGAAATAGTCTGGACTGTAAGAATGTCACTGTTCCAAAATAACCATATTCTACCATTATTTGCTTCAGATGAATTAGAAATCCAATTCCAGTCTTTGGTAAACTTTTTTGCAATGGCCTGTATTTTCCTCCCATCAACTTTAGTTTCTAAGAGAGCTAAGAATGAAAGATTGTATTCATGAATAAAATTCTTAACTATCAAATGCTTAGAGGATTTATTAAATCCTCTAATGTTCCAAATAGCCAAATTCATTATTGAGACCCTCCCCTATCAATACAATAGGGATCCAAGTCAGCTTGTTGGTCCAGAATAGAAAATTGAGATGTTTGGATGCAGGAAACCCTAATATTTTTCCCAAAACTTCTCATTGGAATAGGGCTGTTCACATTAGTGAAACCAGATGCATTCATGGTGGGAGAACTACTATTGATAACTTGCTTCCCTTTAGAATTCAGGATAGAATATTTCCTGGAACTAGCAATGGATTGTTCTATACAGACACTCCCAAGACCAATATCGGATCCAGATTTGTTGTTCCTGCTCTTTTGTATATCATGTATTTGCCCAGGTTGGTCAATATTAGCATCTTTATTTAGTTGTCCTTGCTGAAGATTCCCAGTCTGAGTTTTACTAGCTGCTAAATTTTCAATATTCCCATCCTGTATAGAAGTATGGCAGTGCACATCATCTTTCTTAACTTGCACAGGATTTTGGGGCCTATTGACAGGCATCCATTTCATTTTTGATGTTCTTTTCCTGCAAAACTCAATTTCATGGCCCACAATATTACACAAAGAGCACCATCGAAGCTTGAGTTCATATACAACTTTTTGATTGTATTTAATGCCATCAGGTCCCTGAACTTCAATATAATCAGGTAAACTTTCTTTAAGGGGCAAATCAACTTCTAAGAGGACCCTTGCATAACTCAACCTTTGTCTATCAGCTGTGAGTTTGTCAGAAGCAATGGGCTTACCAATCACACTGGCAATCTTACTCAAACCAGTTGATGTCCACAGATTAAGACGTAGATTAGGGAACTGAATCCACATTGGGTAACTATAGGTCTGAAATTTATCCATATCTATATCAATCGTCCAAGGTTTAAGAACCATTGGTCTAGCTCCAAAGAACCAAGGACCTGCATCTAAAACTTCTTGCATCTGTTTTCCTGATTGGAAGTCAAAAAGGAACATCCCCTGCTTGATTAAGGCAATTTTTGGAATGAAAATTTTCCCCCAAATCTTATTAACATAAGATTCCATAGATTTAAACTTCACATTTAGGCCAATGACATATCCGACTAAAGCATGCTTCCAATAATCTTCTCCCTCTTTCCATTCATCAGCCGAGAATGTAACAGAATTGGATTTAACGGATTTAACAAAGTTTAAGGATAAACCATTACCAGACTTCCTATTATCTGCAAATAGGCTAGCAAATGTTTTCTTGGAATCCTGAGCGCTCTTGAATCCAGCATCACCTTGAGCTACAGCTTCTGCTTCAATCTTATCATCCTCAGAAGGAGCATTGACCAGAATTGGGGGCTCATTAGTATTATCTTCAGGAGTTGAGGTTTCATCTTCTCTAGATCCAGAATGATTCAATTCAGACTCAGATTCATCATCATCTTCAATTTCATCCGCCCAAGAAACAGGAGATTTACTCAATTGACGAGGGATCTTAGATCCAATCAGATGAGATTGATCCAAGCTCGAATTTGATCTAGCAAGAATTTCCTGGATCGGAGTTTTCTTTTTAGCTCCTTTTGGACCCGTGCTCTCCATTTCAGTGGATTTCAAAGAAAACTCCATAGCTCTTGATTCATCTCTAGATTTGGATGCAGGAACATACTCAAAAAGGGAATCTTGAAGCTCGTTATCAATGGCGCCTTTGCTATTTCTCTTCTTCTTCTTCATTCGTGAACTAGGCGGTGGCGTACGATAGCAGAGAAAAATCGCCTGCTAAAATACACCATCAGAAGCCCGCCATTTTTTAATGTAAAGCTTGTTAGATTAGGGTTTGTTAATCCATGTGAACAACATCATTTAGTGTGGAAGCTTCTTCGAGAGAAGGAAGAGTTGATGTAGTATTCCAAACCATTATAAAATCTCTTGTGTTTGTAGTTGTTCTGTGATTGTTTTAATATTCTTATTTTTCTATTGTTTCTCTGTGATAAATTTTTAATTTGTTGAAATAGTTGAGCAATTCAGTTCGCCCCCTCCCTCCAAGGCCTACATCTCATATCCTATCGCAAGAAACAGTTAAGAAATTCAGTTCGCCCCCCCTCCCCCCAAGGCTTGCATCTCAGATCCTATCGCAAGTTAAATTTTTGTTAATTGTAAATAGAATGAATCTATTCCAAAA
>BQKN01063608.1:87287-103190 GCA_022839385.1 Asparagus kiusianus
CCCCACCCCCATCTCAGATCCTATCACAAGTTAAATTTTTGTTAATTGTAAATAGAATGAATCTATTCCAAAAATTGGCATCTCAAATATTTTCTAACAGACTCTTACAAAGCCTTTTAGACATTTTATCTTTCATTTGTGAAGGAAAAAGAGTTTCATTGTACCCTAGATATCAGGTTATTTTCATATGTACGAAGAAAAAACACTTGGCCTCGCGGGTTTTGGCGGAGTACATGAATATGTGGAGCATGGCACTAATGTGGACAATGACAATCCTATTCATTAATTCTATAGAGTAGGGCCTTTTTTGTTTGTTTATGTGGTTCATTGGTTGATATTTTCTAGCTTTTTATATCCACATTATTTGGAGCTTCGAATAAACTCAAGACTTCTTTTTTTTTTAAGGCCTTGATGTGTTGGAGATGAGTATGTTATCTTTCGTTGTTTACGAAGTTGATGGCTTGTTTGATTCCCCGATGCAAATATATTTGACTGGAATAGGGATATTTAGGTTTAAGTTTGATTTTGAGTTAATATTAGAAAAACTCCTTAACTTTATATGAATATCAGAAAACCCCTCTTAACTTCCAAAGTATCAAAAAAATCCCCTTAAAGTATAGGAATTATCACAACCAACCCCCTCCCCCCTCAAAAAAAAAAGATTTTATTAAAAAATCTTATTTAACTTTCAAATCTTATCGGAAAACCCTCTAAATTTAGAGGGTTTTCTAATAAAATCTGAAAGTTAAAGGAAATTTTCTGATAACCCCTAAATGTAATGGGTATTTTTATATTTTGAAACTTAAGAGGACCTTCTAGTAATCGTCTTAGGTGTAATTATTTGATAAAATCTAAAAGTTAAAGAAGATTTTCTGATAACCCCTAAGTTTAATGGATTTTTTATATTTTTAAAAGTTAGGGGTTCTAATAATCATCCAATAAGAGGCTTTTAATAATATTTATATTTTTTAACATGTTCTCATATTACACTCATCACGAATCAAAATGCCAGAGGAAATGGACAAAACAAACATTTTCTAGAAGAGATAGAGAGAGAGAGACAGAGAAAGGACAGAGGAAATGGACAAAACAATCATTTTCTAGAAGAGACACAAAAGGAGGAGATGGAGACAAAACAAACGTGAAAAAAATTGGACGAGGCACCATATGGGCCACAAGCACCAAAGAAACTCATGGTCGACACAAACACGTTGTTCACGATAACTACATAGGGTCGTCGGCGGGGTTGGGAAGCAAATACCAAATAAACATGAAAATTTTGAACGAGACACCATATGGGCCACAAATGCTTCGCACCAAAGAAACCCATGATCGACACAGACACGTTGTTCATGATAGCTACATGAGGGGCGTCGACAGGGTGGTGATGTAGAACACACGACAGACACGTTTATGTCAAAGTGGGACAGTCGCAAGACCAAATGCGGGCCCGGTCGAAGAAAATAACTTGTTTCAAAGAAACGACCATAACTTTCAAACCGTACGTCGGAATTGGACGAATTATATATGAAAATTGACTATCTCAATAAGACAGAGCCATTCAAACCGACCTTTTAGGTGGTTTGCTTCCTCCATTTCGCCAAATTCCTTACGATTTGAGAGATATCTGTATTTTTGTTCGTTTTTTAGTAATGCTTTAGCAGTCTATTTTTATTAGGAAACAAAGCTGATTTGATCTCAGATTTGACCGGTGGACATTCCTAGTCGTAAGGTGTTTTTTTATGAGTTTTAATGTTTTAGGAATTCTTTTACTATTTTGGTAAGTTAGAGTCCTTGTAGGAGTTTGAGTTGTAAAAGTCTTGTTTCTTTTCTATTTAAATAGGATCTTGTAAGCCCTAGAGGCATAACTTTTGATTAATAAAATTTTGTTTTTCTTTAATATTTACTTCGTGGATTTGAAGCTCTTCATGGATTCGAAGATTGGCTTTGGTGGATTCTGAGGCTACAACTTCCGCGTTGCGTCAGGTGGGGAAGCAAATACCAAATAAACATGAAAAAAATTGGACGAGGCACCATATGGGCCACAAATGCTTCACACCAAAGAAACCCATGATCGACATAGGCACATTGTTCATGATAGCTACATGGGGGCGTCGCCAGGGGGGGAGCAAATACTGTTGGGAATTTAAACGCCTAAATCCCTAATGCAACAGAAACGTAAAATAGAAAAAGTACACCAAGATTTACGTGCTTCGGCAACTGCCTACGTCCTCGGGAGCCACACAGTCAATTTCTTATTAATCAATCAAGAAATTACAATTTAGGAGCAGATCTCAAAACTGAGATTTCTCAAATGAACACTGTAGCTACAGTGTTAATAATTAAAGGGAATAAACCCTTTCAATTCTCACTTGAGAATAAATGAATAACCTCACAATATAAACCCCCTCTTTAATTTCCCATCTCTCTCTTCTTAAATCTCCTTTCAAAACACTGTTGAAAAGCTGAGATTAAAAGGAAAATCGCTGCTGCGATTTTATGGCAGATCGCCGCCGCCAGAGAGAAAAATCGGAGAAAGGGGGAAAAAGCTCAGCAGCAAAACCCTAGGCGATGGGGAGGTTTTATAGGCGAGATGGATGGGCTGGCGACAGCCTGTCGCCAGTGGCCTGCGGACGCGATGGTGGGTGTGTGGACACGAGGGTCAGAGCGCTCGAACGCGAGGGTCAGCCGCAACAATGCCGAGGGTCGCGTTCGCCAATTTCAAGCTCACCTGCTCGAGCTTCACCTGAAGTTCGACGACTCCAGCTTCGCCTGCGTCATCCTGGAGCTCGTCGGAGCTCCTCCGCCGGCGGAGGTGAGTTTGGTCTACACCCAAACTAACAATCTCCCACTTGGAGACCAAACCGACGACAGCAGGCTATCCCATCAAGCTCCTCCCCTGTGTGGCTCCGCCCTCATCATCTATTCATGAAGGCCAACTGAAGTTGCGCACAACTCCAGTTTCTGAACTGTCACCGTCTTTGTTAACATGTTTGCTGGATTCTTACTTCCTGGAATCTTTTCCAGTTTTAACACGTCATCTTCCAACAGGGATCTGATGAAGTGGTACCGGAGCGCAATATGCTTCGTTCTGGAATGAAATGCTGAATTCTTCGCCAAGTGTATCGCACTCTGGATGTCACTGTGCAAAACATTCTTCTCCTGTTTGAATCTCAGCTCTGTCAACAAACCCTGAGCCATATCATCTCTTTACTGGCTTCAGTCACTGCAACATACTCAGCTTCTGTAGTGGATAGGGTAACGATCTTCTGTACCTGTGACATCCAACTAACAGCTGTAGTTCCGACGGTGAATACATAGCCGGTGGTGCTTCTTCGATGATCAACTTCACCTCCAAAGTCTGCATCTACGTACCCTTTCACTTCCACTTCTCCCTTACCAAAGTGCAAACACTTCTGTGTGGTGCCTCGTAGATATCTCAGAATCCACTTAACCGCTTCCCAATGAGCTTTTCCTGGATTCGACATAAACCGGCTGACCACTCCCACTGCATGGCCAATATCTGATCTCGTACAGACCATAGCGTACATCAAGCTTCCGATAGCTGAGGCGTAAGGAACCTGAGCCATACTCTCTTTCTCTTCTTCTGACTGAGGAGACTGATCCTTTGATAGACGAAAATGGCTAGCCAAGGGTATGCTCACAGGCTTGGCGTTGCCCATGTTGAATCTCTGTAAAACACGGTTGATGTACTCCGTCTGAGATAACTGTAAGAGACCTCTCTTCTTATCTCTCGTGATTTGCATTCCAAGGATCTTCTTTGCTGGACCCAAGTCGTTCATGTCAAACTCCTTTGACAGCTGCTGCTTCAAATTCTTGATATCCTCCATATCTGCTCCTGCAACTAACATATCATCAACATACAGCAGTAGGATGATGTAACTGGACTGATATCTTTTGAAGTAGCAACAGTGGTCAGCGTTGCACTTCTGGAAACCTTCCTTGTGCATGAAGCCGTCAAACTTCTTGTACCACTGCCTTAGGGCTTGTTTCAGGCCATACAAGCTCTTCTTGAGTCTGCACACCAGGTTCTTCTTCTTTTCTTCTGAGAAACCTTCTGGCTGGTGCATGTATATCTCCTCTTCTAGATCTCCGTGAAGAAACGCCGTCTTCACATCTAACTGCTCGAGATGAAGATCTTCAATTTCTACAATACTCATCACGGTCCTGATAGTATTTAGCTTTACCACGGGAGCGAAAATATCAGTGTAGTCAATTCCTTCCTTTTGCTGGAAACCTTTGACAACTAATCAGGCTTTATATCTTCTGGAACCATCCTGCTCATCTTTCACCCGGTACACCCATTTGTTGTGGAGTGCCTTCTTTCCGTGGGCAACTCAGCTAGTTCCCACGTCTGGTTTGATATGAGAGACTTCATCTCATCTTTCATGGCAAGCTCCCACTTGCTCGCATCCCCACACTGACAAGCTTCATCAAAGCTTTCAGGCTCTCCACCATCTGTCAGTAATAGATAGTTCATATATCTCCTGTTGGGTACAGGAGGACGAGAAGATCTTCTTAATATCGGAGCTGGTGCGTCGGGCTCCTGTACACCATCTTGTCCAACAGACTCTTCTGGCTGAGGACCCTCTGCATTGGGTTCTTCCGAGAGGTTACTCGGGGCATCATCTGCATCTACAAATATTGACTCGCTCTCTGAGTCATCTGTCTTGTGCATGTCCTTGTACATCACCTTCTCGTTGAATATCACATCTCTGCTTCTGATCACTTTCTTGTTTTCGTTGTCCCAAATGCGGTAGCCGAACTCATCTTCACCATAGCCAATGAAAGTGCATTTCTTTGACTTGGGGTCAAGCTTATTCCTGCCTTGATCACTAATATGCACGTAAGCTACACAACCGAAAACTTTAAGATGTGAGAGTTTTACCTCCTTTCCGCACCATACCTCCTCTGGTATTCTGTGCTCCAATGGAACCGATGGACCTTGGTTGATCAAGTAAGCTGCTGTGTTGACTGTTTCTGCCCAGAACTGCTTCGGTAGGCCTGACTGTACCCGAATGCTTCTGGCTCTCTCTGTCAACGTTCAGTTCATTCGCTCAGCTACACCATTTTGCTGAGGCGTGCCGGGCACGGTTCTCTCCATTCTGATCCCGTGCTCATAACAAACTTCTTGAATCCGGTGTCTTCATACTCACCGCCATTGTCGGTCCTGAGCTTCTTTATTCTCAGACCGGTCTCATTCTCGACCATAGCTTTCCATCTCCTGAAAGCTTCAAATACTTCTGACTTGTGCTTCAGAAAGTAGACCCACACTTTCCGAGAGTGATCATCGATAAAAGTCACGAAGTAGTGTTTTCCACCAATGGACGCGGTGGTTGTTGGTCCCCACACATCTGAGTGAACGAGCTCTAGCTTCTCTTTCTTGAGGGTTCTGACACTTGTCTGAAAGCCGACTCTCTTCTGCTTTCCAAGTATGCATTCTTCACACTTATCCATCTCCACTGACTGCAGTCCTGGGAGTTTTCCCTTTGTGTGTAGGATCTTCATCCCCTTCTCACTCATATGACCGAGTCTCTGGTGCCACAGCTTTGAAGTCTCATTGCCTGCTGCAACTGAGATCAAACAACGTGCACCTGCTGTCATATACAGGGTACCAGTCTTTTTGCCTCAGGCAATTGTCATGCACCCTTTGAGATCTTCCAATCATCTCCATGGAAGGTCGTGGTATATCTTTCGCCAGCCAACTGGCCTACGGATATTAAATTCTTTCTCAGGTCGGGAATATGCCTGACATCCTTCAGCTCCCATACTGACCCGTTCAACTTAATTTTCACCACGCATTTTCCCACAATAGCACATGGTTGATCATCACCAAGATATACGTATCCAAGATTTTCGGGGATATACTTCTCAAAGAATTCTTTCTGAGAGGTAGCATGGAACGACGCTCCTGAATCTAACACCCAAGATTTCTCCTTGCTCTCCAAAGAGCATATCAATGCGTTGTCTCCTCCTGAAGTGGAGGTGACATTCACCTCTGCCTTCGCTTTCTTCTCCTTCTGTGCACTCTTGCACTGATTCTTGTAATGCCCGGTCTTTCCACAGTTCCAACACTCGATAGCCTTCGAGCTATTGCTTGGATTCCTTGATTTGGACCTCCTGTCCTTTGATCTACCTCTGAAGTTTGATTTGCCCCGTTCGTTTCCTCTGGTTGAATTTCTACCTCTTGACTCTGTATGCAATACTGAAGAGGTTGTAGCTTCACCCGTCTCTCTCCGTCGGATCTCCTCACTGAGAACCAAATCACGAACATCGTCGAACTTCAACTTTTTCTTTCCCGACGAGCTACTCACTGCCATGACTGTAGTGTTCCAACTCTCTGGTAGGGAAGACAAAAGTATCAACGCCCGAACTTCCTCATCAAACTCAATCTCAACTGAACTCAATTGGGTTGTAACCGTATTAAGTTCATTGAGGTGTTGTGCTACTGACGCGCCTTCCGCCATTTTCAGATTGAATAACCGCCGCATCAAATGAACTTTGTTCGCGGCTAATGGCTTCTCATACATGTTTGAGAGAGCTGCCATAAGACCCGTCGTGGTCTTCTCCTTCGCTATGTTGAACGCAACATTGCGAGTTAACGTCAATCTGATAACTCCGAGGGCTTGTCTATCTAGAAGGTTCCATTCATCTGCCTTCATAGAATCCGGCTTCTTCCCCGATAGTGGTTGATACAGATTTTTCTGATACAGATAATCCTCTATCTGTATTTTCCAGAATTCGAAATCTGTTCCATCAAATTTCTCAAGTCTCAATTTTTCTTCATCTGCGGCAATGGCTTCCACTTGAATCTGACTTCTTCTAGATTGTTTCACGCTCTGATACCAGTTGTTGGTAATTTAAACGCCTAAATCCCTAATGCAATAGAAACGCAGAATAGAAAAAATACACCAAGATTTACGAGGTTCGGCAACTGCCTACATCCTCGGGAGCCACACAGTCAATTTCTTATTAAACAATCAAGAAATTACAATTTAGGAGCAGATCTCAAAACTGAGATTTCTCAAATGAACATTGTAGCTACAGTGTTAATAATTAAAGGGAATAAATCCATGATCGACATAGGCACATTGTTCACGATAGCTACATGGGGGCGTCGCCGGGGGGGAGCTAATACCAAATAAACGTGAAAAAAATTGGACGAGACACCATATGGGCCACAAATGCTTCGCACCAAAGAAACTCATGATCGACACAGACACGTTGTTCACGATAGCTACATGTGTGTGCTTAGTCCATCTGCTCCATACAAGTAATTAATTATAATTTTTTGATCCCCTATGGAATCACTTCGTGGATTAAGCTCAATTAGTTAGCTATTATTTTTAGATTATCTAATCACCAATCTGACTGAAAGAACACTGTGAGGGTGAACATTGAACATGATTCGTAGAATCATGCATCCAGCCAAGTTTTCACAAGAATAGTTTCTGATGATCTCTATATATATCTTTTTTTCTACAGGAGATGATAGTGATCAGTAGGTTTCAATTTTCTTAATTATAAGATAATTAATAATCAACGTGTGCAGCTTCATGCGTAACCAAATACTGTTTACTTGCCGGAGGTGTTCCTTCATCTCTATTTTTAACATCCAAGTCATTGGTAAAATTTATTTTGTATTTATTTTTATTTTTGAGGAAATCTTTGGTAAATTCGATATTTAGGCTGACATTTCTCTTTACCAATTCAAAACTACGCAAAACGTATACAGATCACAAAAAAGTTGTTTTATTATTGCCCGTATACGTAATAATAAATAAATAAATAAAAAGGTAATGTTTGAGCTATTGGATTTTTCCTTTCCATTACTAATGGCTCTGTCGGTTAAATAGTATTTGAGCCGGGCTTACACTATCGATAAGAGAGAGAATTTTCAGAGGATAGCGAACTCACCAATTTCCTCATTTGCGAAATATTCGAATATCTTCGTGAGCTAGCAAAATACATTCGGGTTTTTCCATGAAAATCCATGAAAAACCACCTTAAAATATAACTTTTTATTTTAATTTATACATAAATCATTTTTAGAGTGGGTTTTTATTCTGATCAAAAATCTCCGAACCAAATTTCCACTAAAAAACTAAAAATAAACTTAAAAATGCACGTTCAAAACACGTGACTTATAAAGTTCGAGCAGCATTGTTATGCGGAAAGCATTTGCGTAAAAATTGTGAAGACTTTGGTGTGTTTACTTGCTCATGTGGCAACTCCCCAACACTCATCAGGTGATTCCCCTTTGCCTGCAGTTCAAAAAGTACCTCTCCTCTTATCTTCTCTTCAAGTTATAGCTTAATTGCACTTAGGGGGTGTTTGTTTGCATGCAAGTGAAAGATAAAAATGAGAAAGTTACTTTTATTTAACAATTAAGGTATTTGTTTTCATGTAAGTGATTATAAAAGTAAAATTCAAGAAAGTTGTCACATATGATTTAGGGGCTGTTTGTTTGCGATTTGGGTAGGAGGAAAGCCTGCCAAAAGTGCAGCTTTTGGCAGGTTTTCTACCCAAATCGCCTCTAAAAGAGGCGATTTGGGTGGAAAGCCTGCCAAAAGCTGCACTTTTGGCATGCTTTCCAGCCCTTTCCCCCTAAAAAACACCTTTCCAAACAGCCTCTTAATGCAATTTTGACTTCCCCTAAAAAGTGGTGAAGTCACATGAAAGTGGCAAAAATATAACTAATTTAATTAAATGATTTTAATTATACTCTCTAATTAATCTTATTTTATCACGTCATCTTCACATTGCACTTTCGATAATAATTTAATTTTTTAAACAAACACTGTATTTCACTTGCATGCTCGTAAAAGTCATTTGCAAAAAAAGTAACTTACTTATTTTAAATTCACTTACAAATTGCCAAACACCCCCTTAAACACCTTATAGTCTTTCCTATGTTGCACACATAGACCCAAACTGGCCAGCATTTATGTACCCTACAGTTTTTAAAAACTGCACTTAAATATCCTGACTTATTTTTTGTAGGGCTTGTATACTCTAAAGTTTTATAGATTGTAGCTAGTTAGTTACCCTAAAAATTTAAAACGTTAACTTAAATACCCTAAAGTTTTCCCTCTAATTGCTACTTCTACTATTGCTTGGAAAGATTAATTCCAAAATAACTTAAGAATTAAGGACCTAATAGCAATTTAAATACTTTGAATGACTAAATTCAAAATAATTTTAGATTTGAGGGACCTTATAACAATTGCAATAATTTAATGGAGTAATTTAAAAATACCAAGATGTGAGGGATGGATACTAAAAAAACCCTTCAATTTTTTAAGGAACTAGACAGAGCATGCACGTGCATCGCACGTGCGTTCCATGCTAGTATTAGACAAAGGCCCTTCTTCGTTCTTTCTGATAAGAAGAGTGAAGAGCCTCGTTTTGTCAGTGTGTTCATTTTAATTTTACTTTTTGCTAAAACTAAAGGTGCCACTCGGCAAGGATTTAAAAGAGAAGGGTTAAGGAAAATCTTTAACTTGGTTAACCCGTCATGAAGGGTTTAAAATAATTATATCTCATATGGAATAGATAGTTGTTAATGTTAATAATCACACAGATAATATAGGGGTGATGTTGATTAGGGGCCGTTAACTTATCTGAATATTTGGTTTTGAGTTGAGTTGTTCTTCCCTGCACAAATAGCAACTCGTAAGAAGGAAGGGTCTATTTCCCCCGTTGTTCCTCCGACGATCAAATCAGTGATGTACTTGAGTGGAAAAGTGGTGAACTGTGCGAGTTCTCAAGTGTAATGGAATGGGGAAAAATTCTGAGAAATTGATTACCCTCGCATTGGGAATAGTTTTCCCTCTTATAGTCATATGGGAGGGGTATTTTAGTCTTTTTCGGCCGAGTCAGAGCTGGCGACTGAGTCAGCGTCGACTTTATAGGTGTCGGCCATGAAGAGGTCACGGAATGAGTGCCGTCACTTTGGCATTAATGAGATGAGATAGGAAGCATACGAAGTCGGCATGGTCCGATATATCATAAATAGTGTTGGGGATGGAGAAATGATGGCGTCTGTCAAGCATTTAATGTGATATCGGCACGCTGTTAGCGGAGGGTTCGAGAAGTACCACCTTTCGAGTCGATCCAGCGAGATGGTGGCTAATTAACTAATTGAGTGGACTTGAGGCAAGTCATCTTTGATGAGAGGACCGATAAGCATGTCATTCGAGTCGACCTAGCGAGATGTCGACTCGGCGAGTCGGCTAGGTCGAGACTGTGGTCGTCCCAAGTGTCGAGTTGATTGAATGATGTGTGACGGGGGATATTTGCATGTTGTTGGCAAGGGGCCATAATTTGACGACTGAGAACACCATAGCAATAGTTAAGATGAGGGATTAATCTTTTTTGTTTGGAAAATAAAGAAGAGTTAAGGAGTTTAATTCCCTTTGTTATGGTGTTCTCATTAATTCGCTAAAAGTACAAGCTCATTGCCAACAACGGACAAGTGTGCTACATGCTATGCCCCAATCAACTTGGCGGCCGAAGACTGATAGGGACAACAACTCAGTCGATCTGTCGAGTCGACATCCCTCCATGTTGACTCGAAAGGCGGTACTTGTTGCCCCATTGTCGAAGACGACTCGCCACAAGTCCACTCGACCATTTGCCAGACGCCTTACGAAGCCGACTCGAAAGGCATTACTTCTCGCCAAAGGCAAAGGATAACTTCTGTCTCGAGCCTATCCTCTCTAGCAACGTGTCAAGATCGCATTTAATGCTTGGCAGGTGTCATCATGACCCTAGCCCCGATAGCCTTCATGACTCATCAGACCACGTGGGCACCACCACGCCTCCAGTCACTTCCCATTTAATGTCAAAGTGATCCATCCCTCATTCACCAGCCGACACCTGTAAAGCAGGTGTTGACACAGCCACCAGCCTCCACTTCACCACTGCCATTCTGTGGTCGGACGAAGTGACCAATCTACCCTTACATCCTAGGTATATATACAGGAACTATTCTACCTTACAAAAGGCTAGGATTTTAGATTTGAATCGAGATCTTGATTTCCAAATCTAAACTTTAAGCAATTACACTGCACACAAGAACTCTCACGGTTCTTATTCACCCCACTCAAGTTCATCAGCTAACTTGATCGTCGAATGTACAATGAGGGAACCCAACCCCATCCTCTTACGAACTTCTACTTGTGCAGATTCATCTACCATGTTCAAAGAATCAGACATAAAATCAGGGAAGAAAGCGGCCCCTTCATCAATCCTCAAGAAATTCATCCAAACACTGATACATATTGACTATGTGATCACTTAACATCAACACCCTTATTTAAAAAAAATCAATGTCGGCCTTAGTAAAATAGGAACTTTTATTATAAATGGTTCATCAAAATAGTTTTAACTTAAATTTGCATTCTTTTGGGGAAAAAATTGTATTCGTTTGAATTTTGAAGTGCTATTTGAGCATTAGTCCCTCAAATCTTTCATACTTGTAGATTAGTCCCCTAAATCACCAAAATTCCTATTAGGTCCCTCAAATCATCCAATTTTTAACAACTAGGTCCCTATGTTTGATTTTACATGAATTTGCTTAATTGGGGTTGGGTTAGGTATTTATCCACATACTTATTACTAAAGTGCCATTAGGTGTGTTTTCCCCCATAAAATCCTCAATTCTCATACTAAAATTATGAAGAAAAATGCTAAAGGGAAAACTTTCAATTATTTGAGGGAGAGGTAGGGGTGCATTTGGTTTGGATATAAAATTTACCATAACCATAACCACTTTCTGAAAAAAAACAAATACGAATACGATTCGGATATTCATTGGTAAGAAAAAAAGCATTACCATATCCGCATTAAACGAAAACGGATACTATTCGGATATTAGAAAGTCAGATACGGATATGATACGGATACTAATCGGATATTTGGGAAATTGATATGAATAGGATATGATAAAAAAATACATATAATTTTAATAACTCGACTGTGGGTTCTTCGTTAGAAGCTTGAACTGATGGATTAGACGACATGATTCTAATACCTACCCATTGAAATTTATAAACTTAATCAAACAAAAAAGATATAATGATGCAAATTACAATCACATATGTAACTAAAAATAATTAGGGCTAATAGGTTAGGGGTTTTTATCAAATAAATTATGGTTTTTCAATTCAGTCAACAAATGCTAGAAATTAGGGCTTTTAACAAACAAAAAAATTAGGGCTTAAGGTTTTATTGTACAACTGTATTACTTTCTATCATATTCCAATAAAGGGTAAATTAATGTTAATAGCCAATGCAAACTAACATCCATCTGATGCAGAATCAAACAACCATTCACAATTAGAAGATTGCGACTGATCGATGTCCCAGCAAGTTCACAAGCCCATAACAACTCCAATAGTTTTTAAACTAATTCATTTAAAACATTCAAGAATTAAGTGCCTTCCTTTCCAATCTAAAACCAAATCGAATCAGATTTCTTGATCTCCGTTTAGTAACAACAAGAACAACAACAATACATAGTACAATTTTACCGTTTCAAATGCAGAATTATCTGATCTCGCGATAGTTTCCTTGCCGCCTCTAGAAGACGATGGTTAAAAAACTATTTAAGGAACGATAGAAAGACGAGGCTTCTCCTGCCTATCAACCAGACTCCATATTACAATCATATATGCAACTAAAAACAATTAGGGCTAATAGGTCAGAGATTTTTATCAAATAAATTAGGGTTTTTCTTCAATTCAGTCAACAAATGCTAGAAATTAGGGTTTTTATCAAAAAATAGGGCTTAGGGTTTTGAATTCACCTTAGGGATATACGAAATTGAGGAGGAGAAGAGGAGATCGAACGTCGTTGATGGTCGTCATCGCGTCAATCAAAAGGATGAGGCGGCCGTAGACTTCTTGAAGAGTTGAGCCGCGAAGAGGCAGAGGCGGAGGCGGAGGGGAAGCGCAGGCGGAGCGGGAAGCGCAGGCGGAGCGGGAAGCGTAGGCGGAGGCCGAGCTGGAGGCTGTTTGCGTCGAAAATTGCTATATTCATTGCGGTATTCATTACAAATTCGGTCGTTACAATGAAAACAAAAAGATAGTCTTTTTATAAGACTTTTACACAATGAAAATAAAAAATACAATTCTCGTCAAACAAACACAGAGATCGTTTATCGGTCTTCTGCTTGCGTGGGATCTTTACCTGTGCCGGGAATTTTGATATCCGTGGACCGCCTTTGATCTGGATCCGGTTGATGGAAAATTCAGCAAAGCTTCGCCTTCACCGAAGTAGTGTTTAATTTGAAGCGCTGAGATCGACCAAGCAAAATCAGCACTCTTCTCGAGATCAAGACCAAGCCTGATCTCAAGGAACTAGGGGAAACGGGCGTCGGATCTCTCGAACTCTCCTTCTTTATGCAAGCGGGTATTTGGATGAGAATGAATGATTCGTCCTTATCTTCAGTTAATAACTGATTAACCATGTTAGGGGATGATATCAGATCAGTTTGGATGCTCAGGAACGACCAAATCCCGAGGAAACCCGTCAAAAACCAAACCGGTGTCGAAACAGCACGCGCAGGACAAATCTGACACGCGCTTGCATGGGTCGGATGGATCCGACCCATGCTTGCACGGGTCGCACAGATCCGACCCGCGCTTGCGCGGGTCGGTCGGATCCGACCCGCGCCGGCGCAGGTCGGATCTGACCGACCCGCGTGAGCACGGGGAATCTGGTTTTCTGCATGTTCTTCTGACTTTCCGACTTTCCGGGACTTGTAATTTCTCCCGTTTCGCGTATTTGGCTGACTTGCACGCTTCGTTGCAAGACTGACCGTCGAACGCACGTTTGGTTGACATGCGCGCGTTTGGTTGATGTGCGCGTGTTGATTGATGCACGCGTGTTGACCGACACGTACGAACTGATTGACACGCGTGTGTTGACCGATGCACGCGAGCTGATTGATGAGTGGGTGTTGACCGATACGCACGAACTGATTGACGTGCACTTGTTTACCGATGCGCACGAACTGATTGACGCGCACGTGTTGACTGGCGCGCGCGAACTGATTGACGCGCACGTGTTGACTGACGCGTGTGAACTGATTGACGCGTGTGAGCTGATTGACACGCGCGGGCCACCTGGTTCGTCGTTTTACTTCATACGCTTGTCGACGACAGATAATCCTATTAGACTCGAATAACGATGTTCGTTGTCTTCTCTCCATCTCGAGTTGTGTACAGACACCTATAGGCATTTTTAGACGCCTACAGATATCCTCTCCAAAGCATTTCAGACTCATTTTTTTTATAGAAGAGTCTGGAAGGCTTTGGATAAGATAGGCCTTTTCCTCAATTTCGTAGAGGGACCTGTGAACTGCTTCAATTCTTAACTTCTTCAGCCTTCAGTCTATTCAGTGCTTTGTCGAATAGACGAAGTTCTTCCGACGCTATGTTTATCGTCTGACCATTGTCAAAATCTTGAATTGAAGTTGGTGTGTAAGTTTCTGACCTTAGCTCGTGTCATTGAGTTGACTTTGAATTGATCATCTTCGTCAGAAATTCATATCTGAATGCGATTGAACTCCCTGGAATCATCCTTTGCCTTATTTTGGCGAAATTGCTGATGTGTTGACCGGCCTCGACCTTTACTGTAATGCGTTGACCAGCATTAACACAGTTTATACTCGTACGTTTGCTGGAGTCTACACAGTTTAAGCTCTTAAGGTGTTAGAGCGTGGCGGTCCCAAATTTTAGACTGTAGGACCAACTATTAAAGTTGTTTCGTCTACAGATATGGATCTTATCCCGAAGTCATTGGATGCTCAAGTCACGAGACCAACTAATGAAGCTGATGCGTCAATAACTCTCGTATTTATAGGATTTTTGGCAAACCCTCAGCCATCAACAGGTTTGATTAGCCTTTACCGACTACCGTTTGAGTCGGGCTAGCGTGCAGATTGTTTAAATTCGTTCTGCACGTGACGTTGTGCTAAAAGAGTTAACTCTTTTAGTACTATGATATTGAATACGTAGACTTTGTCTTTCTCACAGGAATAGACTACCCAGCAGCGCGTGTTAGACACTGACTCAGGATTTTTGGCAAATCCTCAGCCTTCAACGGATTTGACGTGCCTTTACTGATTACCGTTTGAGTCGGGCTTGCATGCGGATTGTTTAAGTCCGTTCCGCGTGTGACGTTGTGCTAAGAGAGTTAACTCTCTTAGTGCTACGATATTGAATACGTAGACTTCGTCTTTCTTATGGGAATAGACTACCCGGCAACGCTTGTTAGACGCTGACTTATCCCTACTTAGGATTCGGGATAAACTTCCCCAGACTGGATTCTGGTGTCTTTTTCAATCAGTGAAAGACTAAACCGGCAACGCGTGTTAAGCGTTGACTTATCCCTGCTTAGGATTCGGGATAAAATTTCACGCGCGTGTAAGGCGCGGATTATGGTGTTATTAATAACAACCTGGCCCAATGTCGAATATGTGGGCTCTTGTCCTTTTCACGGCAAAAGACTAACCGACAACGCGTGTTAGGCGCTGACTTATCCCTACTTAGGATTCGGGATAAAACTCCCCGTGCGTGTGAGGTACGGATTTTGGTGTTATTAATAACAACCTATCACAATATCGAATATGTGGGCTTTTATCCTTTTTACGGTAAAAGACTGACCGGCAACGTGTGTCTTATCCCTACTTAGGATTCGGGATAAAATTCCTCGTACGTGTGAGGCACGGAATTTGGTGTTATTAATAACAACCTACCACAATATCGAATATGTGGGCTTTTGTCCTTTTTACGGTAAAAGACTGACCGGCAACGCTTGTTAGGTGTTGACTTATCCCTACTTAGGATTCGGGATAAAATTCCCCGTGCGTGT
>BQKN01063608.1:103200-130912 GCA_022839385.1 Asparagus kiusianus
CGTGTTAGGCGTTGACTTATCCCTACTTAGGATTCGGGATAAAATTCCCCATGCGTGTGAGGCACGGATTTTGGTGTTATTAATAACAAGCTGCCATAATATCGAATATGTGGGCTTTTGTCCTTTTTACGGTAAAAGACTGACCGGCAACGCGTGTTAGGCGTTGACTTATCCCTACTTAGGATTCGGGATAAAATTCCCCGTGCGTGTGAGGTACGGATTTTGGTGTTATTAATAACAACCTGCCACAATATCGAATATGTGGGCTTTTGTCCTTTTTACGGTAAAAGACTGACCGGCAACACGTGTTAGGCGTTGACTTATCCCTACCTAGGATTCGGGATAAAATTCCCAGTGCGTGTGAGGCACGAATTACGGTGTTATTAATAACAACGTGCCACAATATTGAATATGTGAGCTTTTGTTTTTTTTACGGTTAAGAACTAACCGGCAACGCGTGTTAGGCGTCGACTTATCCCTACTCAGGATTCGGGATAAAATTCCTCGTACGTGTGAAGCACGGATTTTAGGAGTTTGAAAAAAGTGGTGTCTTCTCCAGGGGCAAAGACGAACCCGATGCGGGAGAGGAAGAAGTTTATATTCTATCTCCCAAAGCTAAAGAGGAAGAATTTTATATTCCATCTCCAGTCACAAAAGGAAACTCAAAGTGGGATCTCCACTTCAAGAATTCGATAAGGTAAAACTAAGAGTGGGATCTCCACTCCGAGAATCAAAAAGATTCGAATAATCCTAACTGTCGGAATGTTTGATTATCGAACTAAAATGTGGTTTTCTCGTTTATCGAGAGTGAATTATGATTTTGGCCCTAACTTTAGGAAGGTTTGACCAAGCGGGAGTTTGAGGTGACCCTAACTGTAAGAAGGTTTCATCACTCGATTTAAAAGTGGACCTCTCGTTCATTGGAGGAATCAAAAGGGGATTTTGGTTATGGTCCTAACTGTAGGAAGGTTTGACCATGTAGACAGTGGGAGTGGGAGTACAAATTATAGTGGGAGTGTTGACTTGTACAAATCACTCAAATGGGGTTTTTGGTGTTAAGTGTCAAATACTTAACACGGAAGGGTTTGACAATCGTCAATGATCAGGATAATAAAATTCCGAGCACCATATCCGGACTCTAACAATGAGGATGTTGAGTGCACATATACATCGAAAGTTTGAGTGGATTTAACCGAAAGGAATTTTGATGGTCCCATTGTCAATTAGTCTGATCGGTGGGGGTTTAGTGTTTATCACTTCGTTTATAATGGTCGGGTTATCCCTAAGAAAATTACATGTAGCATTCTTCCTGGAACTTTCCGTTACATAAATCATCCACCCCCAGCTTCCTTTGTGGAACTGGGTCTGACTTTATACTCAGTATGACCGGGTTATCCTTAAGAATATTACATATAAAAATTCTTCAGGAACTTCCCGTCAATGATAGGAAAAAGTTTAGACTCATATACCTATTGGAGTATTGAAATGAGTAGTTTATACTCTTATACTTGTCGGAGTGATGAGAAGCAGTTTATACTCGTATACTTGTCGGAGTAATGAGAAGCAGTTTATACTCGTATACTTGTCGGAGTAATGCCGTTCTCATTCGGCTTATCCCAGTATTATGACGCCGGCTTCAACCAAGGTTTGAATGCTATTCTTAAGAGCAAAGCAATCCTTGGTGGGATGAAGGACCCTCCTGTGGTACGCACAGTACTTTGGATCCGTAGTATTATCAGCTTCCTCCTGATTTGTGATAAGTGGTAGCTTGATCTTGTTATTTTCAAGGAGGGATTCGAAGATGGCTGGAACGTCTTCGTCCTTGAAAGAGTACTCTTTTTGGAGTCTCGAATCCGAAGTGTTTCGCTATCTCCGGGATTACCGTTGTGACGTTTGATTAGCATTAACAGCAGCTGCAGGTACCTTACCTTTACCACGGGAGGCGAAGTTTGAGTTCGGAAGGTTAGCCGTCGGTTGGCTTCTTTCGGCTTTCTTTCTTTTGAGGAAACGTTCGGTCTGCTCTCCGCGCATCCTCAACTCTTTCCAGGTGTTGGATGGCGCTACTCCCATAATTTCCAACACATCCAATGAGAGATTGTTGTGACAGGTTTGAAGGATGAAGTCCTCTGTGATTGGATCTCGGCAGTTCATCGCCTTATTCCGGAAGCATTTGACGAAATCGTCGACCGTCTCGTCGTCTTCTTGCTTCTCATCGAAGAGTGTCTTGATTGACACCTCGGCGTCATCATCAAATAAATAAGCGAGGAATAGGCTCTCCAGGTCTTCCCAATTATTGATACTTCCGGACTTAAGGCGGCGGTACCAATCGAAGGCGGGCCCACGAAGGGTGCCAACGAATGACCGAACCATCAAGGCTTCATTGTCGGAGATTATACCCAAGTGGGGACTTGAAGTAGATCAGATGTTGAGTGGGCGAACCCTTCTCGTCGAACGGCGTAAAGTTAATCAGGTTGAACTTCACCGGATACGGGATCGAATCACATTCTCTTGGATAGGGACGTGGAATGTCGGTCCTTTTCACCTCTTGAGCAGACATTAGAGCATTAATTTTGCTCTCGAGATCTTTTATTTTCTCATCCTCGCTCGTATCGGGCCTTGGACGATTTGAAAGAGGAATAAAGGGGTCACCCCCAGCGTTGTCGTCTTCGGTAGGACTACCTCCAGCGTTGTTATCTTTAGTGGGGCCACCCCCAGCGTTTTGGTCAACGGAAGGGTTCTCAGTATTGAGGCGTTCATCCACATCTAAATCGCTACATGCTTGGTAAGTAGTGTTGCGACGGCTGGATTTGCCAATTTGATTCGACAAAGCTCGGATTTGTTGGTCATGTTCTTCCCTCATCCGCCACATAGCTGTTTCCATTTCGAACTTGAAGTTCTCTTTTTGCCCAAGGCATCCTCAATCATTTTAGCTACTTCCTCGGTGTTAATCATAAACACTTCACAGGATTGACCTGGGCTGGAGACCGTATTGTCAGAAGCGACTGCAGAGTTGGTATCTGATGCTTCGTCATCCGAGGATAATCCTCTCTGCATTCTCTAGTAGTCCCTGCGTCAAGTGGTCCCTGCGCGTAGCCGAGTTAGATGATGAGATACGAGGGGGTCAGAACTAGAAGGTCGAATCGATTTTCCTTTATCAACCATATTGATGGTAACTTTTAGGGGTTCGTCACCTTGAACGACCGATCGTTTCCTACGGAGACGCTTTGGTTTGGACTTAGCCTTTCCGTTGGAGATCCTCTCGAATACCGAGACCCTCTATGGAGCGATCTTGGGGCAGCTACACGCTGATAATACTGCCCTGATTAGCTCAGCGTACGGGCAGAGAGATTTTGTTTCTCAGGTATATCTCTTCCAAGACTTGTTCATACCCCCAGCCTGATAGTACAACTCATCAGTCAGATGACCGGAGTAACCTATCGTGTGTTGACACGGCTCCCTGGTATAACATTGTCATCGTCAGATGAATACGTTTCTTTCAGGGGACTCGCCACTTTATTAACATTCTCAAGAGTCACGTGTTTAGAACTACGCTTTTGGGAGCGCAGGATCTCAACAGGCTCTTGGTTTTGGATACACACCCCCAGGCAGGTGGAAACTGGAGTTTTCCTTTTATGAAAAGGCTTGAAATTGTTGTGAGGGCATGCGCGACCCCCAGCTCGACAAGTCGCTCGGGGTACAGTCGCCGGACCCAAGAGTTCTTCGATCTGAACTTTGCCTCGATCCTCGTGCAAAGGACCCAGGCGATAGACTATCCTCACCTTGAATCGGGACGAATCCACGCTGTCATGGTGCTCCGCCGGAGGTGCGGAACTCGAAGGGATCAACGAAACATGTGCATAACGTCTTCTGTCTTTACCCAGACGCGGGTCAGACTTGAGTGACCCGCGGGTTGGAGGGTCGAATCCAGGTGACCCGCAAAGTGAAGGGTCAGATTTGGGTGACCCACAAAGTGGAGGATCGGATCTGGGTGACCCGCAAAGTGGAGGGTCGGATCCAAGTGACCCACGATTTGGAGGGTCGGATCCAAGTGACCCACGAAGTGGAGGGTCGGATCCAAGTGACCCGCGAAGTGGAGCGTCGGATTCAAGTGACCCGCGATTTGGAGGGTCGGACTCAAGTGACCCGCGAAGTGGAGGGTTGGATCCAAGTGACCCACGAGTAGGAGGGTCGGATTTGAGCGACCCGCGAGCAGAAGAGTCGGATCTAAGTGACTCGCGAAGTGGAGGGTCGGATCCAAGTGACCCGCGATTTGGAGGGTCGGATCCAAGTGACCCGTGATTTGGAGCGTCGGATCCAAGTGACCCGCGAAGTGGAGGGTCGGATCCAAGTGACCCGCGATTTGGAGGGTCGGATTTGAGTGACCCGTTTTTCTCGATCATTTCGGCCGCCGTCTTGGACTTTGGCCTCCAAACTTTGTGCAGTTTTTGTGGCTTCTTTTCCACTTCTTCCCTCTGCAACCTTTGGCCTCTAGCTCAAGAATTCGCGCGTGCGCAAACAGTGCGTGGTGCTTTTTGATCCGCTCTTCAAGAGTTGAATGAGTCCTTTTAACTTGTACCCATTCACTTGTTGGTGATTCGGAGGAGAGGGCATTTGTCCGCTGTTGGGGTGCTTGGCCTTGCCTAAATTTCAGATCCGTCTCATAACGGATCCCGTCAATTGGCTCCAAAGCCCTAGCGAGTTGGCGTGCAAAGCGTTGGCGCTGCCTTTGGCGAGCTCTCTTCGATAAAGTGAGCGCGCCTTCTGTACTCAACTCCCTGATTGAGGAGGAGTTCAGATCTGCAGATCTGGACTCGTTGGAGGCCGGAAGGGTGTTGCAAGGTTCAGCTACCGCAGTAACGGGGACGTTGATCTTCCTGCGCTTGCGAGAAGCGGAGGATCTGGAGAAGGAGGACGAGAGGTATTCTTCGTACTTCAGTTGGTCGAACTCGTATTCGACCACTTCTTCAATCGGGATGCAGATCCGAGGTTGCGACACGACAGCTCCGGCAGCGAAGCTGTTAACTCTCACTGTGGTCGCCAGTTTGTTTGCGTCGAAAATTGCCATATTCATTGCGGTATTCATTACAACTTCGGTCGTTACAATGAAAACAAAAAGATAGTCTTTTTATAAGACTTTTACACAATGAAAACGAAAAATACAATTCTCGTCAAACAAACGCAGAGATCGTTTATCGGTCTTCTGCTTGCGTGGGATCTTTGCCTGTGTCGGGGATTTTGATATCCGTGGACCGCCTTTGATCTGGATCCGGTTGATGGAAAATTCGGCAGAGCTTCGCCTTCACCGAAGTAGTGTTTGATTTAAAGCGCTGAGATCGACCAAACGAAATCAGCACTCTTCTCGAGATCAAGACCAAGCCTGATCTCAAGAAACTAGGGGAAACGGGCGTCAGATCTCTCGAACTCTCCTTCTTTATGCCGAAGAACTCACCAAGATCTGTCAACCCTCACTGAAATTTGTGCTCCTTTGACTCCTCAATCCGGCAGCACCTCCTCGTCTTGATAATTAATCCCCCCCGAGAAATGAGCACCCGAGCTCGTATTTATAAGCTTCGGAAGCGGGTATTTGGATGAGAATGAATGATTCGTCCTTATCTTCAGTTAATAACTGATTAACCATGTTAGGAGATGATATCAGATCAGTTTGGAAGCTCAGGAACAACCAAATCCCGAGAAAAACCGTCAAAAACCAAACCGGGGTCGAAACAGCACGCGCAGGACGGATCCGACCCGCGCTTGCGCGGGTCGGACGGATCCGACCCGCGCGACGCACGGGTCGGTTGAGTCCGACCCGCGCGGGCGCGGGTCGGATCTGACCGACCCACCCGAGCGCGGGGAATCTGGTTTTCTGCGTGTTCTTCTGACTTTCCGACTTTCCGGGACTTGTAGTTTCTCCCGTTTCGCGTATTTGGCTGACTTGCACGCTTCGTTGCAAGACTGACCATCGAACGCGCGTTTGGTTGACATGCGCACGTTTGGTTGACGTGCGCATGTTGATTGATGTGCGCGTGTTGACCGACACGCACGAGCTGATTGACGCGCGCGTGTTGATCGACGCGCGCGATCTGATTGATGAGCGGGCGCTGACCAATGCGCACGAACTGATTGACGTGCACTTGTTTACCGATGCGTACGAACTGATTGACGTGCACGTGTTGACTGGCACGCGCGAACTGATTAACGCGCACGTGTTGACTGACGCGCGTGAACTGATTGACGTGTGCGAGCTGATTGACACGCGCGGGTCACCTGGTTCGTCGTTTTGCTTCATGCGCTTGTCAACGACAGATAATCCTATTAGACTCGGATAACGATGTTCGTTGTCTTCTCTCCGTCTCGAGCTGTGTACAGACACCTATAGGCATTTTTAGACGCCTACAGAGGCGGAGGTGGCTTGGAGGCTCCAAAAGATCAGTAACCGCCTGGGGCTGGCAAAAGTTCCCGCAGGTAGTGAGGTCGTCGAATCTCCCTTTTTGGGATGAATGCTTTCACTTGGGTTGAACTTGAGGTTTTTGGATTGAATTTGGGTCGGGTTGCGGATAACATGAGTATATGTTATAGACCCGACCCAATACAAGTATTATACTTAGCCCATTTTAAATATCCAGAGATCCGGATCATATCCGCAATTTCGACCCGATAACCGTATCCGAAAACGTATCCGGATAAAAAATCTAAACCGTAACTGTATCTGAAACCATATCCAACCGGTTTTAATTTTTCCCTACCATATCCGCTTTCTAAACGAATACTGTTACTTTCGGTCCAGATAAATCCGGACCATTTTGCACCCCTAGGGAGAGGTTAGTAGTAAAACGAAGAGAAAGTAAGGGATTATTATTTCCCTTTTCGATCACTAGAGAATTGAATAGAGGGGAAGAAAGGAAATGAGGATTTTGTGGGGAAAATACACCTAAGGGCACTTGAGTAATTAGCATGTGCAATAAATGTCTAACACAACCCCAATTAGGAAAATACATGTTAAATCAAACGGAGGGATCTAATTGTAAGAAAATGGATGATCTGGGGACCTAATAAGAAATTCCATGATTTGTGGAACTAATTCAGAAATATGGAAGATTTGAGGGACTAAACTTGCAATAACCCAATTTTGAAATAGCATCATTGTTGTATTATTTTAATAAATGAGTGGTGAGGAGTGAAACAAAAATTGACTAAAAGTACAAGTCAATAGCAAAGAACAGTTTGCAACATAAATTAATTAAATATAAATGTTTGTTGGAAATTTGTAATAAAAGAAATGAAAGAAAATTGACTTGTATTCCTTCGATCTTAATTACAATTCGATTACAAAAGAGAGGAGAATGAATTTGATTCTCCCTTTTGTTTAAAACTGAGTTCTTCTTGGTAGCGATGGAGTGCCTCATTCGAATGCTTGCGTCGAATTTCTCTCCGTTGACGATCCGAACGTCTTGATTCACTGGAACATGATCTTCTCCTCACGATTTGACGCTGTGGAGAACTTGCGTGGCAAGTCTTAAAACTTTGACCGAGTTTAGAAGAACTTGCAGGGCAAGTTTGAAACTCTGACCGAGTTTAGAAGAACTTACAAAGCAAGTTTTAAAACTCTGGACGAGTTGATAACTCAGATCGAGTTTGAAACTCTATGAAAGAGTTGATTTAAACCGAAAGTTCGGTTAATAAGCCAAGTATTCAAGCTCTACGATGATCTGCTCAAGAGACTTCTTCTTTGCTATCGAAAGAGAAGATGAATTGGGGAAGCCGACGAAGCAAAGGGGGGGAGAGGCGGCGGGGTGGGGGGTGATTTAGGTTAGGTTTTTTTCAAATTTTGGGAGGGAGGGGGGGTGGTGGTGGTGGTGGTAAGGGTTAGGGTGTTTTTTTCAATTTTTGTGGTTGCATTCTAGACTAGACGAAATTTCGGTTTAGACTGCATCATAGATTCTATACTGAATTTCCGTTTAGATTGTAGGACGACAAGAAAATTTTATTAAAAAATATTATTCCGTCTAATTTGACAATTTAGGCGGAGTTTTCCGTCTAGATTGATTCAAACTAGACTGAACAAGCTAGACAGAATTTTTTCCGTCTAGTTTGCCTTAAACTAGATGGAAAAATAATTTCGTCTAGTTTGTTTCGTCTAATTTACTTATTTTTCCCACTAGAATTTCTATAATTTGCTATATTTTTCTATGTGGTTAGGTGCACAAATAACCAAATGGTTTTAATCATTATACCATTGATTCTTTTTACGCAAATGACACAGTACCGTATAGTGTAGATGTGTTTTTTCCTTATAAATCTAAACTTTTAAAGCTTCACTATTGTTAAACTCGCTCACTTCCTAAAAATGACTTTTATATAAAAACTAAGAACAAATTTTCAAAACAGCCCCAAAAAGATTTTTATTTTTCAAAATCGAACTGATTTTTTTATTTATCAAAATCGACTCACTTTTTGCCACGTGGGCATAATAACGTTCCTAAACAGTCGGGGTTGGCAACCCCGGCTGTTTAGGAGGGTATTAAACCCCAATTAGAACCTTTAAACCCAAAATTTTTATATCCTAAACAGTCGGGGTTGGCAACCCCGACTGTTTAGGAACGTCATTAAGCCCACGTGGCAAAAAATGGATCGATTTTGATAAATAAATAAATAACGGGTCGATTTTGAAAAATAAAAAACTTTTTGGGGCTGTTTTGAAAAATTCCTCTATAAACTAATTTACCACCATTTACTTTAGCGAATTGTGGGTGCTTTCTTTTCCGTATAAATCTAAACTTCTAGCTGCACAATTTTTAAACTCCCTCACTTTGCAAGAATGATTTTTATATATAAACTGAGTTTTTCCACTGTTTACTCTTAGACACACCAACTTCTTAAAACACCATAAATACAAAATACTTGAAAGAAATCATTTAAAACCCATTATCTATGTTAGTTGTTTGATATCGGTGCATGTTATTATATTTGACTTTACATTGCTATTTTTTTATTCAAGATAATTAGGTGTATAGTATCTTTTAGAACCAAATGATCAAACTATTATCTTAGATTTTTTTACACGAATGTCGCAGCATCATGCAGATCAATTTTGCTTGTTTATCCACTAAAACAAATTCTTTATTTTTTAGTTAGAAAAATAATCCCTATAGTGTTATGCGTATAACCTAGATTTTTCTGTTAGGTTAGCTAGACCATCTCATTACAACAAGCTGGCACGGAGAATAAGGCAACCCACTTAACATGGCTTAAAGTGTAGGATATTCACACTTAGTTTATAACTTGGTCTCGGCCCATAAATCTAACCTAAAACCTCAAATATAGCGAAAATGCCTCATGGCAACTGAGCTAGCCTCAGTTCAGTTAACATGCCTCATCGCAATCTGGCATGGTTGTATAGCGGTTTGCCTAATTAGAGATCGTCGATTCAGAAATAGTATCATATGGTCAATATACCATTGTTTGGATGGAAAGTTGGTTTTTTCATTGATGTATTCATTACAACTTTAGTCGTTACAATGAAAACAAAAGGATAGTCTTTTTATAAGACTCTTACACAATGAAAACAAAAAAATTACAACTCTCGTCAAAACAAACGCAACGGACGTTTATCAACCGCTGCTTGCGTGAGATCTTTGCCTGTGACGGGGACGTTGATATCCGTGGACTACCAAACAATCAAATCAATCCGGACTTTCGTTAACTCGCGAAGGAATCAAGAAACCGAAGCAATTATCTCGGCAACAGCGAGATAACCACTCTTCTCGAGATCGTAGCTAGGTACGATCTCAAGGGAAGGAACCGGGAACTGCAGATCTGACGAACTCTTCTTCTTTATGCTAAAGAACTCGATATGATCTCCTCCTCCTCTCTGAAATTCGTGCTCCTTTAGTCTCCAATTCAGCAGGGCTTCGCCGAGGCTCGAAAATTTCAGATCTGTGCAAAATGAAGGCCCTAGGGCTGTATTTATAGACTTCGGGACCTCCGTTTTCAGATAAGAATGGTCGATTCACTCTTATCCTCAGTTGTAACCACTTTATCACATTCTAGGATAACATTTGATCAGTTAAAATAAATCCAGGCGGTTAACGATCAAAAAAACAGTTCAAAATAGCTCAAACTGTATTTTTGGGTCTGTGGACACCCGCGGTGTCTCGGCCATGGCCGAGACACTTAGGGAGTCTCGGCCTTGGCCGAGACACTTGTGGTGTCTCCGCTAAGGCCCGAGGTATTGTTTCGTACGTCCCGTCCGTTTCCTCCGTATCTTCGTCGTCCGAACTTAAAATTGCTCGATTCAAAGTGCGAAGGAAAGCCGACGGGGAGATCTAAAATCTCCCATGGTTGAATCACATGTGGAGTAGATGAGACACGAGGGGCGCTTCGTCTTTCGTAAGTAAAGCGTAACTCCCGATCAGTTTGTATCTTCGTTATTCTGTAATTTCGTTACTTCACACGGTTCGTCGACTTACTTCATGCGTTCATCAACGTCAATTAAGCTTTTGTGACCCGGATAGTGATGTTCATCATCTTCTCTCTGTCTCGAGCCGCGTGAAAGAATCCGTGGGTAATTTTTGATGCCTACAGATACCCCCTCCAAAGTGTTTCAGTCTTATTTTTTTTATAGAAGAGTATAAAATACTTTGGATGTGATCGGTCCAACCTTCGGTCGGTGAGAAAGGACCTGTAGTTGGCTTCGATTCTTGACTTCTTCGATTTTTGGTCTATTCAATATTTTGACTAATAGCTGGAATTCCTCCGACATTGCGTTTATCGTCTGGCCGTCGTTGAAGTCTCGAATCAAAATTTGTGAGTTGGTTTTGGCTCATGTCATTGAGTTGACTTTGAACTGACTATCTCCATCGTAACGCGTTGACCGACGTTGACTCAGAACTACGCGTTGACCTAGAGCTACGTGTTGGCCGGCGTTGTCCTTAGGGTTTCGCATCGACCAGTATTGACACAGTTTATACTCGTACGTTTGCTGGAGTATACACAGTTTACACTCTTAAGGTATTGGAGCATAGCGGTCCAAAATGTTAGGGCTGCAGGACCAACTGTTAAAGCTGGTTCATCTGTATGTATGGATTTTATCCTGAAATTGTTGGATCCTCAAATCACGAGACTAACTAATAGAGCTGGTGCATCAATGACTCTCCCATTTATAGAATTTTTGGCAAACCCCCAGTCATCAACGGGTTTGATGAGCCTTTACCGACTATCGTTTGAGTCAGGCTAGCATACAGATTGTTTATGTCCATTATGTATGTAACATTGTGCTAAAAGAGTTAACTCTTTTAGTTCTACGATATTGAATACATAGACTTCGTCTTTCTTACGGGAATAGACTACCCGGCAACGCGTGTTAGGCGGTGACTCATCCCTTCTTAGGCTTCGGGATAAAATTCCCCAGACTTAGATTCAGGTGTCTTCTTCAATCGGTAAAAGACTAAACCAGCAACGCATGTTAGGCGTTGACTTATTCATTCTTAGAATATGGGATACAATTCTTCATACGTGTAAGGCACGGATTATGGTGTTATTAATAACAACCTGCCATAATGTCAAATATATGGGTTTTTATCCTTTTTACGATCAATGACTAACCGGCAACGTGTGTTAGGCGTTGACTTATCCCTACTTAGGCTTCAGGACAAAATTTCCTAGATTTGGATTCTAGTGTCTTTTTCAATCGGTAAAAGACTAAACCGATAACGCGTGTTAGGCGCTGACTTATTCCTACTTAGCCTTCAGGATAAAATTCCTCAGACTTGGATTCTGGTGCCTTTTTCAATCGATGAAAGACTAAACTGGCAATGTGTATTAAACGTAGACATAGGATTTTTGACAAATCCTCAGCCTTTAATGGATTTGGCTTACTTTTACCGATTACCGTTTGAATCGGGCTTGCATGTAGATTGTTTAAGTTCGTTCCGTATGTGACGTAGCACTAAGAGAGTTAACTCTCTTAGTGCTGTGATATTGAATACGTAGATTTTGTCTTTCTCACAGGAATAGACTACCCGATAATACATGTTAGGCGCTGATTTATCCCTACTTAGGCTTCGGGATAAAATTCCCCAGACTTAGATTCTGGTGTTTTCTTCATTCAGTGAAAGACTAAACCGACAACGCGTGTTAGGTGTTAACTTATCCCTACTTAGGCTTCGGGATAAAATCCCCCACGCGTGTAAGGCGTGGATTTTGGGAGTCGAAAAGTAGTGTCTTCTTATGGGGCAAAGACGAACCTGATGCTAGAGAGGAAGAATTTTATATTCTATCTCCAGTTGCAAAAAAAATTCAAAGTGGGATCTCCACTCCAAGATGAAACTAAGAGTCGGATCTCCACTCTGAGAATCGAATAGATTCAGATAACCCTAACTTTTATAGGATTGGTTACCTGATCTGAAAATAAAATTCTGACTTCAGTCCTAACTTTTATAGGTTTGGCCGAAGGGGAAAGAGTGAAAGCCTTTCGTTTATCGAAAGGGAATTCTGATTTTGGCCCTAACTATTTACAAGTTTGACCGAGTAGGGGTTTGAGACAGTCCTAACTTTTATAAGTTTGATCGCTCAATTTGAAGGTGGACCTCTCGTTCATGAAAGGAATCGAGAAGGGACTTTGATCGTGGTCCTAACTATAGGAAGGTTTGACTGAGTGGACAGTGAGAGTGGGAGTACAAATTACAGTGGGAGTGTTGATTCGTACAAATCACTCAAAAGGGGTTCCTGGTGTTAAGTGACAAATACTTAACATGGAGGGGTTTGACAATCGTCAATGATCAGGATATTAAAATTCTAAGTACTATATCCGAACTCTAATAATAGGAATGTTGAGTGCACAGATACATCAGAAGTTTGAGTGGATTAGACCAGAAAGAGTTTTAGTGGTCCTATTGTCAATTGATTTGATCAGTGAGGGATTTTATGATGGAGAACTATGAATCGTCAAGCACTTCACAATTACACCGTGGGAGTTTCGTGAGGGAAGATTGATCTAATGAAGTGATCGAATCTCGTCTCAGCAAAAGGGTGCTTAGAAGATTACAGAATGAGTTGGTGAAATTGATCCCAGAAGTAGGATGTGTTTTATCCTTGGAAACATTCAGAGTCCGAGTGGGAGTTTCTCATTTATCCCCGTTTATAGTAACCGGGTTATCCTTAAGAATACCAGGCATGACACTCTCCAGGAACTTCCCGTTATATGGGTTATCCACCCCCAACTTTCTTTATAAAATTGGGTCTAATGAGAAATACATTGTATGCAGCTGAATGGTCGGGTTATCTTTAAGAATATCACATACAATATTCTTCCAGGAACTTATCGTTAAAATTAGGAAACAGTTTAGACTCGTATACCTGTTGGTGTATGCAGGGAGCAGTTTAACCTCATGCACCTGTTGGAAGGTATGGAGAAGCAGTTTATACCCGTATACTCTTCGGAGTGTATATTCGGCTTAATTTAGTGTTATGACGCCAGCTTCAACCAAGGTTTGGATACTATTTTTGAGAGCAAAACAAGCCTTGGTATGATGAAGGATCCTCCTGTGGTACATACAGTACTTTAGATCCACAGTATTGTCAGCTTCCTCCTGATTTACGATAGGTGGTAGCTTGATCTTGTTGTTCTCAAGGAGGGATTTGAAAATGGCTGGAACGTCTTCGTCCTTGAAAGAGTACTCTTTTTGGAGTCTCGGATCCAAAGTCTTTTGCTGTCTTCGGGATTGTTGTTGCGATGTTTGATTAACGTCAATAACTGCTACAGGTGCTTTTCACTTACCACGAGAGACGAAGCTTGAGTTCGGAAGGTTAGCCGTCGGTTGGCTTCTTTCGGCTTTCTTCCTTCTGAGGAAGCGTTCGGCCTGCTCTCCATGCACCTTTAACTCTTTCCACGTATTGGATGGTGATACTCCCATAACTTCCAAAATATCAATGGATAGGTTGTTAAGACAGGTTTGGAGGATGAAGTCCTCTATGACTGGATCTCGATAATTCATCACCTTATTTCGAAAGCGCTTGATGAAGTCGTCGACCGTCTCTTCATCTTCCTATTTCTCCTCAAAGAGTGTCCTAATGGATACCTCGGCGTCGTCATCAAAGAAATTATCAAGAAATGAACTTTCCATGTCATCCCAGTTGTTGACGCTTCCAGGCTTGAGACGACGGTACCAATCGAAGGCAGCCCCGTGAAGGATGCCCACGATTGACCAAACCATCAAGGCTTCATTGCCAGAAATTACTCCCAAGTGGAACTTGAAATAAATCAAGCGTTGAGTGGGGGAGCCCTTCCTGTCGAACGGCGTGAAATTGATCAGGTTAAACTTCGTCGGGTACGAGATCAACTCCCACTCTCTCGAGGAAGGATACGGAATACCGGTCTTCTTCACCTCTCGAGCAGACATCAGAGTATTGATTTTGCTCTCGAGATCTTTCATCTTTTCGTCCTCATCTGCATCATGCTTTGAACAATTTCTAAGCCGATATTGTCATCTTTGGTAGGACTACCCCCAACGTCTTTGTCTTCAATGGGGCCATCCCCAACGTTTTGGTTAGCCGGAGGGTTATCTTCATCGATGTGTTCGTTCACATCTGAATCGCTACCTGCTTGGTTAGCAATATTACGACGGCTAGATTCACCAAGTTAATTGGACAGAGCCCGAATCTATTGGTCATGCTCTTCCTTCATCCGCATCATGGTCATTTCCAATTCGAGCTTGAAGTTCTCTTTTTGCTTAGCCAAAGCATCCTCGATGATTTTGGCCATTTGCTCGGTGTTGATCATAAGTGTGTCGTGGGATTGTCCTGGGCTGGATATTGTATTATCAGAAGCGATTGTAGAGTTGGCATCTGATGCTTCATCATCCGAGGATAATCCCCTATGCATTCTCTGATAATCCATTTGTCTAATGGTTCTCGATCACAACCGGGTTAGACGATGCGATATAAGCGGGTCAGAATTAGAAGGTCGAGTTAACTTTCCTCTATCAGCCATGTTAATCATGACTTTTAGAAGTTCGTCATCTTGAACGGCTGATCGTTTCTTACCGAAACGTCTTGACTTAGTATTCGATGCTTCAGAGGAAATCCTTTGGAATACCGAGACCCTCTGTGGAGCGGTCTTGGGGTAGCTACACGCTGATAATACCACCCTGATAAGTTTGACGCACGAACAATAAAAGTCCGTCTCTCGGGTACTTCTCTTTCGAGATTTGTTCGTACCCCCAGCCCGATAGTACAACTCATCGGTATGATTGCCAGAGCAACCTATCGTGTGCTGGCACAATTTCTCAGGTGTAACGTTATTATCATCAGACGAATCTGTTTCTTTCTGGGAATACAACACTTTGTTAGCGTCTTCGAGAGTCACACGTTTGGAGTTACGCCTTTGTGAGCGCGGGACCTCAACGGGCTCTTAGACTTCGACTCGCAGTCCAATGCGGTCGGTTACTAGAATTTTTCCTTTATGAGAAAGCTCAGAGTTGTTGCAAGGGCAAGTGCGACCCCCAGCTTGATGAGTTGCTCAGGGTTCATTCATCGTGCCCAAACGTTCTTTGACTGGAGCTTTGCCTTGATCCTCACGCAAAGGACCTAGGCGTTCCGCTATTGCTTTCCTACCTCTGGATATGCCCATACTGTCGCGGAGCTTCACCGGAGGTGCGGGATTAGAAGGAGCGAGATCTGAACTTGATGAAAGCTGGGAACCAGCTTTGGATCTGGAATCGAGCGAGAGATACGACTGGTGTCTCTTGTCGGGTAGAAGCACTGAGTTGGCATTCGGCACCCAAACCTACTTAAATCTTGGCGGTCTTTTGAACACCTCTTCTTTTTGTAATTCTTGTGTTTTATGCACAAGGATCCGGGTGTGTGCAAGAAGTGCGTGGTGTTTCTGGATGCGCTCCTCGAGAGTAGAACGGGTTCGTTTGACACAAACCCATTTGTCAGTTAACAGTTGGGAGGAGGACCCTGATGCTTGCTGTGGTGATGGTTTAGCCATTTGGCGTCTTCTGGACTTCAGATCCGCTTGGTAGCGGAACTCATCCACTTGCTCCAAAGCCTTAGCAAATTGGCGGGTGAGACGTTGGCGACGCTTCTGACGAGCCCTCTTCGATAAAGTTGGCGCGCCATCAGCAGTTAACTCCTTAATGGAGGCGGTGTCCGGGTCTGCGGCTTTGGATTCATCGGACATCGGCGGATCGTTGCGAGGTGCAACTACAGCAGCGGTAGCGGGGAAATCGCCTTCTTGGGTCTTCAAATCTGAAGACCAGCGGATCTTTCGGGAGTATGAGACCTTCATGTACTTGCGAGGAGAGGTAGATCTGGAGGAGGAGGAGGATACGTACTCTTCGAATTTTTGTTGGTCAAACTCGTATTCGACCTCTTCAGCCACGGGGATCTTGATCGTTGGTTGCGGCACGATAGCCTTGACAGTAAGTTTGTTGGCTACCACTGTGGTCACCAGCTTGTTTGGGTAGAAAGTTAATTTTTTCATTGATGTATTTATTACAACTTTAGTCGTTACAATGAAAACAAAAAGATAGTCTTTTTATAAGACTATTACACATTGAAAACAAAAAAATTACAACTCTCGACAAAACAAATACAACGGGCATTTATCACCGGCTGCTTGCGTGAGATCTTTACCTGTGACGGGGACGTTGATATCCGTAGACTTCCAAACGATCAGATAATCCGGAGTTTTGTTGACTCGCGAAGGAATCAAGAAACCGAAGTGATTATCTCGACAATAGCGAGATAACCACTCTTCTCGAGATCGTAGCTAGGTACGATCTCAAAGGAAGGAACCGGGAACTATGGATCTGACAAACTCTTCTTCTTTATGCTAAAGAACTTGATCCGATCTCCTCCTCCTCTCTGAAATTCATGCTCCTTCAGTCTCCAATTCAGCAGGGCTTCGCTGAGGCTCGAAAATTTCAGATCTGTGCAAATGAAGGCCCTCGGGCTGTATTTATAGGCTTCGGGACCTCCATTTTTGGATAAGAACGGACAATTCACTCTTATCCTTAGTTATAACCACTTTATCACGTTCTAGGATAATATTAGATCAGTTGGAACAAATCCAGACGATTAAAAGTCGAAAAAACGGTTCAAAACAGCTCAAACTGCATTTTTAGGTCTACGGACACCCACGGTGTCTCGGCCACGGCCGAGACACTTGCGGTGTCTCCGCTAAGGCCCGAGGCATTGTTTCGTGTGTCCCGTCCGTTTCCGTCGTATCTTCGTCGCCGAACTCGAAATTGTGCAATTCAAAGTGAGAAGGAAAGCCGACGAGGAGATCTACAAGCTCCCATAGTTGAATCACATGTGGAGTAGATAGGACACGAGGGGCGCTTCGTCTTTCGTAAACGAAGCGTAGCTCCCGATCAGTTCGTATCTTCGTTATTCTGCAGTTTCGTTGCTTCACACAATTCGTCGACTTACTTCATGTGCTCATCGACGTTAATTAAGCTTCTATGACCCGAATAGTGACGTTCATCATCTTCTCTCTGTCTTGAGCCGCGTGCGGGAATCCGTGGGTAATTTTTGACGCCTACAACCATGTTAGGAGATATTAATCGAGAACTCAATCTCTTTTATTAGCAACTTCCATATCTTATCTGATCTACATATACGCCAGTTGTACCTTCCAGCACTAATGAGGTCTTGTCATGAACTTACTCGCATGCCAAGTAACTAACATAACTACCTCAGCTGTTGGGATGATGACACATGCACTACCTGATCTTCCAAGGCAATCAATATAAATATGCAACCACACCAATAGGTAAAAGGACTTATAATGATCTTGGCTCAGCTCTATAGACCAAGCTCTACAGACCCTGGTCTATGATACTTTCCTCTCTAAATCCTAGCCTACATGCTTATTGTTTTGACTTTCATCATCAAGAGTCATACTTTGGCATCGGAGGGGCGTTAATGAACAGGCCACAGTTAGAGTTTTTCTAACCCCTGTTGCGATTTGGAAATAGAGATGAGAGAGGGAAGAGAGAAAAAACAAATCACAGAACACACAGAATTTACGTGGTTCACTTCTCGATGAGAGAAGCTACACCGCCGCAGGTAAAATTCTACTATGTTCTGAATAGTTTACAAGTTGCGTCCTAATCAACCTTTTATAGCTAGGGTATTAGTGCGACTTAAAATTACATGTTGGGACTCTGACGATTCAATTACTTAAACGAATTGAGTCAGGTCTGAAAATTAGACTCCACATAACCTAATAGCCACCATCAATAATCTGTCGCATTTTTTTTATGTGCATCAAAGATTATCACCAGACATCAAGGGTGATCACGTAACCCTCAACATTGAGTCCAACCTCATAGACTTAATTTATCAGATTTTTCCTCGCATCAACACGAAGAATTGATCAATGGATCACCAACAACTTATTTTCTCTCGTCACGTGTAGTACTTTGCTATCATGCATCCGTCTATACTCTCTCATTTTTTATTGGATCGAATCAATTAATTAGCTATAATTTTTGGATCCTGTTCAATCACTTCGTGAATTAAGCTCAGTTAATTAGCTTTTATTTTTAGACGATATCTAATCACCAATCTAACCGAAAAGAACATTGTGAGAATGAACATTAAACATGATTCAGAATCGTGTATCCAACTGAGTTTTCACAAGACGCATTGTAAGAATAGTTTTTGATGATCTTTAATTATTTCTTTATTTTTCTACCGAAGATTATAGAGAGTAGGCTATGTTTCCTATTGAAAATTATTGATAATTAACGTTAGCACTTTTGTGAATAATCAATTATTTTTTACTTGCTGGAGGTATCCCTTCAACTATAATTTTTAACATCCAAATAATTGGGTTTTTTTTTTAGAAATCATTGGTAAGATTGATATTTTTCTCTAACATTTCTCGAATTTAACTATGCAAAACGTAGACAGATGAGACAAGACTTTTTTTTTTCAGGCCCATATAAGAAATAAAATAGCTGGTGTTTGAGTTATTGGACTTTGAGTGACATCACTAGTGGGTTCTGTCTAACTTGATAGTATTGTGGGCTGGGCTTTGATAATAAATGAGAGAGAAGTTTTGTTAAAAAAATGACATGCCTTTGTTAAAATATCAAGAAAGCCATAATGCAATTTTAGCAAATCAACAAGCTACAAAATTATTGTCTTGCTTAAAATATGTATATGCAACTCCCACGAAAGCAAACTCATAAATTTCCTCCTGTGCAAGATATTTGGATCTTCGCGAACCAGCATAATACATTAGACACATGTAATTTTTTTTGCTACTTACCGATTAATTATCAGAAATAAAGTTTCATATGGATGGCTCGCTGATACTTGTAAGAGCAAGTGCAGCAGCCTCCCAATGAGGCTCTTAAGGGTGATGTGGCAAGTAAAAACTCCTGACATGTTCCAACAAGCTCCCAAGAAGGCTCCTAAGTACTAGTTGGCGGTGGGGTCCACCATGGAGCTCGAGCTCCACAAATTTGTGGAGCACTTGGGAGCTCCTAAGGAGCGGGTCCCGCTAAAATATATTTTTTATTAGATTTATTGTTTTAAAATATATTTATAAAATGCTAAAGGTAGAAGAATAGATTTTTTAAATAAGATTTAAGCTCCTAATTAGGAGTTTGTTAGAATATTTGTGCTAGTAGGAAGCTCCTAAGTAGGCCTCATGCTTGAGAGCACTCCAACAAGAACTCGTTACCAAGAGATTGCACTTGCTCTAAAGGAGTTATGCCCGATGGAGATTTGGATTTTTTTTTTTAAGATAGTCTGTCTGTCTGTGGATGTAGAAACGTACATTGAATGTGATTGACATTAGTGGATTTACATAAAACCAAATTGTGCTGTGATGTCAGAAAACCTCCCGGACTTTTTCACAAAATTTCAACTAACTCCTCTAATAGTTTTGGATGAGCCGGTAAAAGAAATCAAAATACTCTATTCAAATTAACACACTAATTATTACAAAACTTAAAGTACTCTATTCAAAAATCAATGCTCTATTCAAAATACTCTATCCAAAAAATTATTCAAATTAATACTCTATTCAAAATACTCTAATGGTACTAGTTACGGGGTTATCTAACAAAATTTAAAGTGGGTTAGTGACATTCCTAAAGTTTAGGGCTTTATTTAAAAAACAACCAAACTTAAGGATGGTTTTTGTAAGATTTACTCAAAAACAATTGTTCTTGTATGAGAATAGGGATAAGAATTTCAGCCTGAATAAGTTATCAATGTTTCGCAAAAAGATAATCAAAACAAACTCCAAACGAACGTACAAATAAAAATAAAAAAAATCAAACTATGTATGGATATGCATTGGCCTGTTAATGGCAAAATTGACCCAAACCTATTTTCCCACTTATACCCACCCGCCAAATAAACCATCCAAACCCACTCATTTAGTTAAATCATGTCATATCATACTTCCTTTAAAAGCACGAGTTCGGAAAATCTTTTGGTAGACAAAAATACCCTTAAAATTCAAATACTAATCCATTAAGTAAGAGTGAGTTGATAAATTAATAAATTGTTATTGGATATACTAGTATGAAGATAAGGATATAGTTTAAATTAAAATATAAACCTGAATGAAATTATTAAATGCCAAATTTATAAATGTATACAAGATGAAGACGTATATGCAAAAACCAAACAAATTAGTGAGACAAATAATGTTCGCACCAGATGTCGAACCCAGGAACAGCACAGACCTACAAGTATATATAATGTGGATGAGGTATTTATAAAATCCACCAAACAAATTAAAAAGACAAAATCGTTCTCAATATTATAAAAAAAGGAAAATTAAAACAAATGGCTACGATATGAAGATACAACGTGTCGATCTCTCACCAACTAAAATTCAAGTAGTTCACGATACTGCATAATCATTTTTAAAGTTTAATTATACTCTTATTATTTAAATAGAACTCTATTGATAATTGTTATCCCCTCACATGCAACATCATATACCAATATATATAAGCCAAGAAATTACAACAATTTTCATAACACTTTCATCTCCTTCTACGGATATATGCCTTTGTTATTTTTTTTCTTATTAGACTAGATTAGATTATTTTAAAGCAATTAATTATTGTTTGGTGGAAAATTTATAGTAAATAAAATAAAAAAATTTGATTTGTATTCTCTCGATCTCAATTATAATTTGGATTCCCGATTACAAAAGAGAGGAGAATTGATCTGAATTCTCCCATTTGTTTAAGTTTGGGTTCTTCACGGTAACGATGAGATGTCTCCCTCGAATGCTCGCATCGAGTTTGCTTCTCGTTGACGATCCGAACGTTTTGTTTTACTGGAACGATATCTTCTCCTCACGATTTGACGTTGTGGAGGACTTGCGTGGCAAGTTTGAAACTCTGAACGAGTTGATAACTCAGAACGAGTTTAAACTCTTGTAAAAGAGTTGATTGATCTTAACCGTAATTGGTTAGACAAGCCAAGCATGAAGATAGCCCCAAGAATCTGTTGCCGAGAAGATGATCTGAAGAAGCCGATCTCTAGATCTCCAAAATTCTCAAAGATCCAAAGATATCCTCCCCTCTCCCCATGAACTAAGCTAATCTTTCAGCTATTTATAGGCGATTAGGGAGTGTAACCGTCCCTAAAATTGCTCCTTTGTGGGGCTAATGGGATATAACCGCCCCTTAAATCACTCCTGAGTGGAGTTGTGATCCCCTCAAATCGTGAGAAACAGTTTTAAAACCGTTCAGCTCGCAAAATCCGCGTTCTGACGTGAATTCTGCGTCCAAACGCATCGTCTGGAAGCTCGTTTGCAACGTCTGGAAGCTGCGTTTGTAGCGTCTGGAAGCTGCGTTTGTAGCGTCTGGAAGCTGCGTTTATAGCATTTAGAAGCTGCGTTTGCAGCAATTTGGAAGCTGCATTGGCAGCTTATTGGAAGCTGCGTTGGCAGCTTAGAAGCTGCGTTTGGCAGCTTTCGGAGGCTGCGTTTGCGGCCGAACATGAGTTGCGTCCGTGGGCTTGAACTACGTCAGCGATGGCTGATAAGGAGCCGCGTCCGTGGTTGAATTGGCGTTGCGTCTTGATGATGAAACGCGGGGAGGACTTCCGCGTCTTGGTTTGAGAAGACCGTTAATTTGTAGCCTCTTTTTGTCAGAGCGTTGCGAAGATTATCGTTTTGTAATCTTTGCTTCAGCTCTTTGATATGTGAGAGTCGTCGGGTTGTAACTCTCGTTGTTGATTATGAAGGCTGTTGATTAGAGCTTTCATCAGTTATTGTGAAGATCGTCAGATTGTAACCTTCATCGATCTACATGAAAGTCTTTAAATTATAGCCTTCTGGAAGCCGTCAAGTTGTAACTTTCATCATCGGTGTTTGATGGGGATCAACTATCTGCAATGATTTTAGTCAGCCTACAATTATATTGTATATTTGATCTTTTTTCATATCAAGAAATATTAATAATTTTCACAGCACTTTTATCTATTTTTTTCTTATTAGATTAGATTAGATTATTTTAAAGCAATTAATTATATTGTATGTTTGATCTTTCTTTCAAATTAAAAATTACAATAATTTTCATAGTACTTTCATCTCTTTGAACAGGTATGTGCATTGTTATTATTAGATTAGATTAGATTGTTTAAAAATTATAAATTATAAAATTATAATAATTTTCACATTATTTTCATCTATTGTCTTCTTATTAGATTAGATTAGATTATTTTAATGTAATTACTTATATTGTATGTTTGATCTTTTTTTCAGATCACAAAGTTTAATTATACTATTATTATTTAAATAGATACTATTTGTATAAAAATCAAAGAGAATCTCACACATATTTTAGATCTCAATGCCAATTGTAATATTTACACACAGGTGTTGGTTAAAATAAGTTTTATGTATGGGCTTAACTTATATGATCCTACTTTAACCGGATTAGATAATTTAATTTTTTTAACACCCAAACTCTTCTACAAAATTAAAAAAGAGTAGCAATGTTATAGCTATATATATCCACAGGGCCACAGATATCTTGAAAATAAACGAAGAAAACCACACAAACAAAAACTATATTAATTACCCACACATACCTATTATTTTCAAAACCATCCTTCTCCATCTCCATCTATAATATATCCACATACCAAATTAAGTTGCTAGAGTTTTTCCCTCACCAATTACATCATTGATCAACCCGCCTTTTTCCTTTGTACTTAAATTGTATAACATTCATTGCAGTAAGGACACATGGACCAAACAAAAAAATAATGTACTAGGTCTTGTAGTAGTTAATAATGAGATCATATCATTATAAATAAACTAAGTAAAGTTTAATAATTTTTAAGAATGTACTACGTTCCCCTAGCTTCCACTTCAAACTTGTTAGTTGTTTATTCCTGGCCCCAAGAGATTTTCAAAATTAATCATCTATTTCATAAAATTTTTAAAAATGTTTAAATAAAATTTATAGCAAATATAATAATACATGTGTTGATGTTAATGATCATACTGTCAATTAAAATGGTTGGATGAGGTTGATGAGGGTCGCTCCCTTCCTCGAATATCTGGTTCTGAGTTGGGGGGCTGATGCCTGCACAAATAGAAACTAGTGAGAGGACAGTGACTGGTTCCCTCATGATTCCTCCGACAGTCAAGTCAGCTGGTGAACTTGAGTGAGAAAATAAAGAACTGTAAGAGTTCCTTTGTGTCATGCAGTATAATTTACAGATATTGCTTAAAAATCAAATCTAAAAGTCAAAATCTGGGAGCCCTCTTCTATGTTAGAATAGTACATCTATTTATACTGATGGTATAAGGGTATAATGGTTACTTCAGCAGAGTACAAGATGGTGGTAAAGAAGTGTAGACTGACGGCGGCGTCAGCACCTACTTTACAAGTGTCGGCTAGCGACTGGGGGAGAGATCACTTATGTATTAAATGAGAAGCGATTGGAGGCATGGCGATGCTGACGTGGTCCGATGAGTCATGAAGACTATCGGGGCTAAAAGCATAATGGCGCCTGTCGAGCATTAAATACGATGCTGACATGTTGTCAGTAGGATAGGCTCAAGGCTGAAGTCATCATTTGACTTAGTTGAGAAGTAACGTCTTTCGAATCGACCCCGCAATGGTGTCAAATAGCTGGTCGAATGGGCTCGTAGCAAGTCGTCTTTGACAAGAGAGCCGACAAGTTCCGCCATTCGAGTCGACATAAGGGAATGTCGACTGGGTGAGTCGGCTAAGGTGAAATCCTTGTGGGTCTTTGGCCGCGAATTTGATTGGGGCATTGCATGCAGAAGTACACATGTCCATTGCTGATAAATGGTCACACTTTGGCGATTGAAAACACCATAACACCATGTTTATAGATTTTAACTCAAAATGAATCTGACTTATTTTATAGTAAGAAAATAAACAAAAAATTTTATTTTGATATTTAACCATGTGCATTGCGTGTGCACAAGAACTAGTGGGTCATAAATGGGTGGGTGTGATTTCTATTAAAGATAAATGAGTCATAAATAGGCGGACTATTACTCGTCCATTTGCCCATTTAGATCTATATTCTTTCAAAAAAAACCTCAACATTTTAACAATTATAAAACATACTTTTAAAAGTTTAAAATTATAAAAAACATTTAAAATTAGGAAATTACCAACATCCTCTTAAAAATTTGAGATTTGTAGAAAACACCCTCAAAGTTTAAAATATTATAAAAATGCCTTAAGAATTAAAAATTACAAAAACTCTCAAAACTTTCTAACCTCACAATGACACATGAAATCATGAAATTTTCAGTATGCCCACATAAAGTTAACATTTTGTAAAAAACACCCTCAAAGTTTTAGAAAATGAGAGAAACACCCTCAAGAGTTCAAAATTACAAAACAATCACAAAACTTTTTTAAACTTGCAAATGATACATGAAATTTAAAAATTTTAACAGTTCCCTGTAAATTTAAAATTTACAAATAACACCCATAAAGTCTTAAAAACTGTGAAAAACACCCTTAATGGTTTAGATTTATAAAAACCACTCTGAATTTTTAAAACCTACAAATAACACATGAAATCCAAAAATTACCAGTAGGCATCTAAAAATTTATAATTTATAAAAAACACCCTCAAATTATAAAAAAGTGTAAAAAACACCCTAAATAATTTAAAATTACAAAACAATATTAGAATTTTCTAAACTTGCAAATGACATATGAAATCTAAAAATTTTTAACAACCCCCTATAAATTTAAAATTTGTAAATAACCCCCTCAAAGTTTTAAAATTTGTGAAAAACACCCTCAATGGTTTAGAATTATAAAAACCACCCTAAAATTTCAAAACCCACAAATAACACATGAAATCTAAAAATTACCAGCAGCTCTCTGTAAAGTTTAGAAAAATCTGAGGGTTTTATATAATTTTGAACTCTTGAGGGTGTTTTTTATAATTTTTAAAACTTTAAGTGTGTTTTCCATAAATTATAACTTTACAGGGGGCTGCTGGTGATTTTTAAATTTCATGTGTCATTTGTAGGTTTTGAAATTTTAGGGTGGATTTTGTAATTCTAAACCATAGAGGGTGTTTTTCACAAATTTTAAAACTTTGAGGAAGTTATTTGTAAATTTTAAATTTATAAGGGGCTGCTGAAAATTTTTATATTTCATGTGTCATTTGCAAGTTTTGAAAATTCTGAGATTGTTTTGTAATTTTTAACTCTTGAGGGTGTTTTGTTATAATTTTTAAAACTTTTAAGAGTGTTTTTTTACAAATTATAAATTTTTAGAGGGCTACTGGTAATTTTCAAAGTTCATGTGTCATTTGTAGGTTTTAAAATTTTACAGTGGTTTTTATAATTCTAAACCATTGAGGGTGTTTTTTGCAAACTTTAAAATTTTTAATGATGTTGTTTGTAAATTTTAAATTTATAGGGGACTGTTGAAAATTTTCAGATTTCATATGTCGTTTGTAAGCTTAAAAAATAGGCCCCTAAAAAATTTTATATATAAAGTCCATTAGTTAAACGGGTTATTGAGTCACCTATGAACCACCCATTTAATAAATATGTGGATGAGAAGTGACGCATTTAGTAAATGTCAAATGAGTCATAAATAAACAAATAGGCACAAAAAAATGTCTCAGGGACCCCAAAATAGGGGACCTTGAGTGCACAGGTGAGGTGTCGCATTTCTGTCCCGTGATGCACTGTTCATGAACAGTGCATCACGGGACAGGAAGACAACACCTCACATGTCCCACTCAATCCCCTATTTTGGGGTCCCTGTAGCAGCATTCTAGGCACGAGTGTGCCCACCCATTTGTGATCCAACCAAAACCCAATTAAAATCACCCATTTGACAACCTTGTAGACTGGCCTGAGAGAGCTCGTGAAAAATCTAGGCTATGATGAGTCACTTTAAGACCCGACCTCTGGACTAACACTCGCATAGAACAGGAGTAAAGAGCAGAAGAAGAGTCATTTTCCAAACCTCCTATTATTGGTAATATTTCCTTTTTCGTGGTCGGATTTAAAACAGAAGAGGACAAGAACACTAAGGTAAAAGGACGGTTATTTATGATCTCTATGTAAAGCTAAACACACTTTTCTTTCTCCGAAATGAATTGATCGTCTCAAAGATAAGAAAACGATGGTTAGTCAATACCACTCTTTGATTTTAAGGGCCAGATGTACATTGTAAAATTACATTGGAACCATTTACTAGAGTACGGATAATCATGAGTGAATTTTTATTTTATTTTCTTATTTTTTTAAAAGGTGAAATGTTAGTGGGATAAATAAGCAAAAGAAACTTGAAAGTGAGATAAATAGAATAATATATATTTTTATGAACCACTCTTTGATTATACCTGTTTCTTAAAGTAGAGAATATTTGGCCGACTCAAAATTCAATTCATTGCACTCCAAGTGTTTTATCAAAAAGTGGAAAAGAAAATAACTACCGTGTAGGTGTGTATATATATAGGCAAAGCTTATGTAAAATTGCCTTTGGATGTCTCTCTCTAAAAATCCTAAGCAGGGGTAGGTAGCAAATCGATCAAAAAAGAGAGGCGTAGTTGTCAGAACCATTTTCATTCCATTATCTACTTTTGATCAACCAATGCTTTCACATATGATAAGATATTCATGTCACCTTCAAGAATCTCATGACAACTCGACCAAGCACACAAAAAGAAGTAAATACTAGGAAAAAGAGATAATTAAAACAAAAAAAAGAGAGTTTTAGTGAAATTAGTAATAAAGTATTAATACAAATACATATAAATGCTCTTATTAGCGACTTTTTTCGCACGTGTGTACCGACATCCCGCCATTGCGATAGCAAACATTTTCACTTGGGAGGTAAAGCTGGGAGGCGTGGAAATTCATGATATTGGCTCTTCCACGACAAATTTTTAGCACGTGCGAGTAAAGTAGCATCTGATGAAAAGCTTTAAAATGAAAGTTTGTCTCTTTGTTTAATGCCGACTAGGTCATAGAATTGAATGAAGCAGGCTTAAAATTTGCTACAGACACGTACGTCCTGCTAGCCTGTTACAATTATAATTTTCTGTGTTTACATGATTAAATAACTTTAGAGCATCTCCAATAGCTTCCCAATTTTTCATTTTTGGAGAATTTAGTTAGGTTTTTGATCCAACAGATTCTCCATCTTGTCGCGCGCCTATGCGGAAGCCTTGCACGAACTCACAACGAACC
>BQKN01063608.1:151538-171455 GCA_022839385.1 Asparagus kiusianus
GGGTCTGCAGGCGGGTTTGCAGGTGCAGGCGAAGCTGGGTCTGCAGGCGAGCTTCAAGCCGTTAAGCGAGCTGGGACTGCAGGCGAGCAGGCAGACTTGGGTCTGCAAGCGAGCTCGAGACTGCAGGCAGACTTGGGTCTGCAGGCGGGTTTGCAGGTGCAGGCGAAGCTGTGCAGGCGAGCTTCAAGCTGTTAGGCGAGCTCTAGCCTTTAGGCGAGCTGGGGACTACAGGCGGACCTGGGTCTGCAGGCGAGCTCCTGAGCATGGATCGAAGAATAGGCCGTAACTTTCAAACCGTAAGTCGAAATTGGACGAACTATATATGAAAATCACCTATCTCGACGAGACGGAGCCATATGAACCCAGCCGAAGGCTTCGGTTCGCTTCCTCCGTTTTGTCAAATTCCTTCCGGTTTGAGAGATATCAGCGTTTTTTCCCTTTTTGCTATTTCGGGTGAGGTTTTAGCCGTTTTGTTCTGAATTTCTCTGATAAGGATTAAAGATAATTTTTATTGCCTACACTAGAGAATATAATTTTTAGTTTATAGACTGTATAAAATTTGTTCATTCTAGAATGAATGAAAAATTTCTACTCTTGTGAAATGCTCTTTGTTTGAGAAGAGAGATTCTTTTTTGTAAAAGAAGGAAATTTAGTTGATTCCTATGTTTGATGTTGTGAGATTGGTCCTTCTCTTTGTTTAGTATCAATACAAGGTCATGTTTAGTATCAATACAGTCCTTTGTTGCTGATAAATGTTGCAGGGTTTGTGCCCTGATCAAGGGAAATCATATGTTCACTCCATATGTTGAAAATTAGCACAAGAACAATAAATCAGGCTGTTCTCTTTGTTGCTGAAAATTAACACAAGAACAATAAATGAGGCCATATTCTTTTAGATGAACTAAGATCACAATATATGCAAGTTGATTCAAATTTATCAGAAGAAGCCATGACATAAATTATTGTGGAAATTTATCTGGTTTGAAGCTATCAGACATAAAGTGCTGTGCAAATTTATGCAAGATGATATTATAGCGCACGTTGATTCAAATTTTATATCTTAGACATGGAAGTCATAATTCTCTTCAGCACACTCTACATACATAAGAAAGTATTATCCTCACATACATCACATAATTTCTTGAATGGCCAAACAAAAGATGATTTTATTCCAGCACATCAAGTTACATCACATAATTTCTTTTATGGCCAAACCAAAAGATAACAAAAAAGTTATAACAGCTAGCTATTTCCACAACACTTTTTCAAGTATAACAACCAAGTCCTGCGCCTCTGGTGGTGCAATGACGAGTGGTACTTGTTCAATTGATGAAATCTTTCACCAACCCAAAAATGAACCGTACTTTTGCCTTTTACACAAGTAGTATATTCTACCATGGTTACTGTTCTTGTTTGACTTCGTAATCTTCACATCCGCTAATTCTCTACACTCGCATTGTTTCAATATAAATCTAATATCCACTTCAACATATGAGTTACTTTCCACAGTTGATGATGAAGCCATTTCAATCTGCCAATTTAGTACTTCGGGCGATAATGTTGAACTCCACAAAATTTTGTGTTCCTGAAGGAATTAACTATAAGCTACTTACAAGTAACCAGAAAGATAAAAAATGAAATTATAAAAGCTATGTGTTTTGGTTTTACTCAATATAAAAACTGAAATTATAAACTAGCAACTGGCCGATCTATCAAATTTGACCCCAGAAAGATTTTTTTTTCAAAAGGAGGGGAAGAGAAGAGACAAAACATGCATATACTTCGATGTTATCCTGTCTGGTTGGAGAATGTAATGGAAGAGTTAGGCAACAACTTTTGCCAACCAAAATCTATGATAAAATAGTGCAGATAAGTATCATATAATGGAAGATTTTTGTGAAGGATAGGGGAATGTAGTACATTCTTAAGAATTATTAATCTTTACTTAGTTTGTTTATAATGATAGGATCTCATTATTAACTAATTACAAGGCTTAGTACATTTTTTGTTGGACGTTCAAGGCAGACTGAGGACCCATGTGAGTCCTCATCGCAATGAATGTTATACAATTTAAGTACAAAGGAAAATGAGGGTTGATCAATGATGTAGCTGGTGAGGAGAATCTTCAGCAGCTTAATTTGGTATGTAGATTTATAATAGATGGAGATGGAGAATGGTGGTTTTGAAAATATTGGGTGCGTGTGAGTAATTAATATGGTTTTTGGTTGTGTGGTTTTCTTTGTTCATTTTCAAGATATATGTGGTCCTGTGGATATATATAACTATCTTTTGGTTTTTTGAAGGAGTTTGGATAATAAAAAAATTTAAATTATCTAATCTGGTTAAAGTAGGATTATATAAGTTAAACTCATAGATGAGATTTGTTTTAACCAACACCCATGTATAAATATTACAATTGACATTGAGATTTAAGATATGTGTGAGATTCTCTTTGATTTTTGTACAAACAGTATCTATTTAAATAATAATTGTATAATTAAACTATGTGATTTGAATAAAAAGATCAAACATACAATATAAGTAATTGCTTTAAAATAATCTAATCTAATGTAATAAGAAGAAAATAGATAAAAATGATGTGAAAATTATTGTAATTTCACAATTCATAATTTTTAAACAATCTAATCTAATCTAATAAGAAGAAAATAACAAAGGCACACACCTGTTGAAGGAGATGAAAGTGCTATAAAAAGTATTGTAAAATTTTATCTAAAAAAAGATCAAATATACAATATAATTAATTGTTTTGAATAATCTAATCTAATTTAATAAAAATAAAATAGATGAAAATGCTAGGAAAATTGTTGATATTTCTTGATATGAAATAAATAAATAAATATATAATATAATTAATTGCTTTAAAATAATCTAATATAATCTAATAAGAAGAAAATAACAAATGTTTATACATGTAGAAGGAGATGAAAGTGCTACGGAAATTGTTGTAGTTTATTGGTTTATAAACATTGGTATGTGATGTTGCATGTGAGAGGATAATAATTATAAATAGAGTTCTATTTAAATAATAATAGTATAATTAAACTTTAAAACTATTTATGTAGTATTGTGAATTACTTGAATTTTAGTTGGTGAGAAATGTCACGTTGTGCCCTCATATCGTAGTTGCTTGTTTTAATTTTCCTTTTTTATAATTTTCAGAATGATTTTGTCTCTTTAATTTGTTTGGTGGATTTTGCAAATAACCGGTCCATATTATGTACATTTGTAGGTCTGCGTAGTTCTGGTGTTCGACCTCTGGGGCGGACATTATTTGTCTGACTAATTTCCTTGGTTTTTGCATATACGCCATTCATCTTGTACACATTTGTAAATTTGGCATTTAATAATTTCATTCTGGTTTACATTTCAATTTAGACTATATTCTTATCTTCATACTATGTATATCCAATAAGAATTCATTAATTTATCAAATTCCTCTTACTTAATGGATTAGTATTTGAATTTTAAGGGTATTTTTGTCTACTAAAAGTTTTTCTCAAACTCGTACTTTTAAAGGGAGTATGATATGATATGGTATGATATGATAATCTAGAAATGAATCTAAACGTTGTGAAATATAAAATTGAGAGGATTCGATTTTCTATGGGATATGATCAAACATGACTTGGCTCTTGTTTTGTACTAGTATCTTCTCATCGTCAATCGTCATCTTACATCTTTTCATAGTGGTGCTGACAAAAGCTAGATCACTAATGGTAGAAAACTTGAAAAATGACCGGTTAATCGCAAGTTTTTTAAAGACACTTTCAACAAGATCACATATACATGCGAGTTAATTCATAAACACAAAAGGGAAGAAATTGTCTCTAATGAGGCTATTAATTTTGAGTTTAGTGCATTTGAAGACTTCGAAACTTTCTTAATCATAATTATTTTTTAAACTGCTGGTGGGCTTGTTGTGAGAGTATTAAACTAAACAGGAAGCTTATAAGATTGGATGCATCTACGTAATCCTATTGCAGGATTCAGTTGATAAAGTTTGAGATAACTCGATGGTCATTAAAGTAATCAGGTCGACTATTAAACGAGAACTTTTTTCATTTGAGATGTTTAATATGTGCTAAAATTTACATTCACCTGAAGACACCGTGTAATCCTTTATACATGCAGGGTCTCCATATATCATACACACCTAAGTATCAACTATGGCCGGATCTACATGTGGTGTTATGGGCACTCGCACTCCTATCAATTATTAAAATTGCATTGCAAATTTCTCTAAATCTGCAATAGTCCTATCATATTTTTAACAAAACTTGCACCCCTAGTAGATGATAAAATGTACCGAGTGTGGTAAAAATTAAGCAATTAGTTGAAATAGTTTTTGTATACGGTATAATGAAGCTGATTAATTATAAAATGTATTGACTACATTTCCATCTCATATAATATAGTTTTATAATATTTTATTCTTATTTTTAGGTCAATAGATGCTTATCATTCGTCCCACCACCGTCCACTGGAAATGATATTTTTTGATACATTTTCGGTGTAGATGTGGGATTCAAATTCAGTTGAACAACATCTTAGTCATTTAAATATAATTCACCTTCTGAACATTGTGATTTAATTTACATTTAATTTCCTGACATCAACAAATGTGGCAATCCTCTATTAAACATGAGTCAACGAATGAGTCAATTTATGGGGATCTTAAAGTAGTAAAATGTAAGAAAATTTGTCTTGTTATTTGGTTTTTTTTTCTTTTTCTTTTTTGTTGTGAGAATTTAAAGATGAAACACTTCGCTTATAAAAAATTGTTCGTCAATAATATAAAGTTTAGATCTTAAGAAACTTAAGTGAATTAGGTGATGATAAAAATCGAGATTAGTGGTTGTAATAAACCATTACGCCTAACTGATATGACAAAAAAGAAACTTACATGAATGAATACTCAAAATTAAAAAATGGAGATGATTTATTGGATAATGCTATAAATTGTGGACAGTTTTTCTATAATAATCCAAAATTCATAATAATTTTAAAAATATTCAACCGCTTCGAGGAGAAACTTATTAAAATCCCAGTTTTTTTATTATTATCCAAAATTCATAATAATTTTAAAAATATTCAACCGCTTCGACGAGAAACTTATTAAAATCCCAGTTTCTTTATTATTATACATTTCATTACACCTCACGAAGCATGAAGCTTGAAAGATCAGATCTTACTTGATGTACCATATACTTGCCAAAAAAAAAGGACGAGAAACTCATTTCTCTTTTCTGTTCTGAAAATAATTAATTAATAAATACTGGGGTGTGCTTCTAGATGCCCCCGCAGCTTCCTAGTTCCAATGGCTCTCCCTCCAACATGGGGCCCCACAAGCGTCCTCGTCCAAGTCATCACTCACCTCGATCGTACGGCCCAAATTGCGTCAAAGGATCTAAACATATGCCACCCTTAGATTAGAATCGAACAGAAGATAATCTGTCCACGTAGCTTGCGTCCTTATCCTATGTGTCAAACCGCCGTCTACCAAGGGTCACGCGTGCCGTCTGCACGGGAGGCATGTCACGTGCGGGCTCAGGTTAGCAGACACGCGTTAGGCGAGGCTAGCTTGCGCGCACGAGGCGCGTGAGCGCCAGAAGGCGTCAGCGGTGGGGGACGTTACGGGGCCGTTATTTGAAGGGGAGTCAAAGACGCGGGCGGGCTGACTCGTGGGCGCGACGTTAATTGACGCCGTCACGCGTACGAGCTCCCCTCGCGTGCTCATAAAAGGCCAAGTGAGAGATTGCACACTTCCGAGTTTTTTTTACCGAGAGAGGGAGAGAGTGATAAGAAGAAAAGAGAGCGTTTTTCTGGAGAGAAGAGGGGAAGGAAAGCTTTTTTTTCTTTTTTTTTTGTAGAGAAAAGGGAAAAGGAGGATTTGGATATAATTTGGGGAGACCTGGACGAGAAATCGGTAAGAAGTTTTTGTTGGATTATTTCATTTCCTTGGGGACTAAGTTTGAATTTCTATTTTTAGTGCAATTTTTTGTTCATTTTCCCTATCTATCTTTTTATATTATATTTCTGCGTTTTGTTGGTGTGAAAGAACTTAGAAAGGTTTTATGCCTGTTTTAGCAATTAGGGTATGGATTACGACGAAATACTTAACGTAATCAGGGTTGAATGAGTTTTTTAAGAAATTGGACCAACTTTTACTTGAAATAGCTAATCGCGCAAGAGTTGAGGCTTTTTATTTTTTATTCTGGGAGAGGGTGTTTCGGTTACAAAATTCTGAATTTTCTTTATCATTTTTGGTAAGAAAGTGTGATGAGCGATTTTTTTTGGGGATTATAGGTTCTTCAATATGTTTTAATTTGTAAAAATTCTCCGTAGTTATTTAAAGTCACATGATTATTTGATTGTGAAAAGATATTTTTAGAGGAATTAGGGTCATGCACCTTCTCATTTATTGGGTTAAGTGCAATACCGGCGTCTGCTTCGTTGATTGCATTGTCAGAAGTTGATAGTAAGGAGAATTTGCTGTATAATATTTTGCGAATTGAGGGGACTCACACAGTGATGCAATAAACATCCTAAAATATGGCACCTTGGGCTTAGTTTGTAGACAGGGGAAGGTCATATACACGCAGCTTAGGTATGATTTAGAGATTTTTACGCCCCTTACTTTTGGTAATTACTCTGATCTTAACAATTAAATATTTGAGCCTATGGAATGTTTTGTAGTCCATTTTGTAACAGAGTTTGGTTTTGACATCAGGCATCAAGATTTTATTTCTAATACCTTTTTATTTTGTTACTTTCCGGTGGTGGAAAAACTGGTGTTGATTTTATTGCTCTTCGCTCTTAGCACTAGTAGAATGCTCCAGATTTTACATTAGCGTCATTATGCATGCTCTTAGGTACAAATATAAATTGATAGGTGTTGTGTTGCCAGCAAATGAGCTGTACATATCTTCATTGAGCGTTTTGTGTTAAAAAAAAAAAAAACAAGCAATTATGTCAACTAGTGTGATGGCAAAATGTGCATGGTTTATAAGTGTAACCTGCTGTATAAGCCCATAGACAGAAGCAGATACTTTGTGTTGGGAGGTTATGTTTCTGATTTGAGCTGATAGGACAAGTTTCTTGGGCAGTTTGGCTTATAACCCTGGAAAGGGCTAACAGACCTGGACAAGGGTTGGGCCTATACTTTGAACGCTTTAGCTTTACTGAAATATTGGATTAATGGATTATTACATAGAAGTATAGCACAATGTACATATCTACCATTTATATAGCATTCCATGTAAGCTTTCAAAGTTTCAAGCCAATGTTTCTAAATTTGCTTTCAGCCTAGCCCACACACACACACACTAGATGAAGAACAATTTGTTGGAGCTGGTTGAGGCCTATCCTGACGAAGCTGACCAGTTCATACAATAACTGTCGTCAACATACAACAATAAGATAACAAAGTTATTTCACCAAACCTCTTGAAATATGCATAATGGTCTGAAATTAAGTCTGTTGTATGTAAGGCTCATGATGAATGAATCAAATCTCTTGTACCAACACATCGGCTCCTGTTTAGACTGTACAGAGGTTTGTTCAATCTGCAAACTAAGTTATTTTTTCCTTTTCCTTCGAAGCCTTCTGGTTGGAGTATATAATTTTTTTTCAAGATCTCCATGAAGAAATGTTGTTTTCACATCTAGCTGTTCTAGATGTAAGTCAAATATAGCGCTCATAGCCAGGATTATTCGGACTGTTGTAAGTCGAACTATAGGAGAAAATATTTCATTAAAGTCACTACCTTCTTTTTGAGTATATATCCTTTTATTATCAATCTAGTACGATTTCGCTCCGCTTGATCATCTCTATTTCGCTTAATCTTGTAGACCCATTTATGTTCAATAGCCTTCCTTTCTTGTGGTAGTGACACAAGTACCCAAGTCTTATTCTTATGGAGAACTTTAATTTCTTCTTGCATTGCTTTCATCCACAAAGATGCATCTGTGCTGTTTATAGCTTCATGAAAAGTTGACGGCTCTCCATCCTCTGTTAAAAGATAGTATGCAACATTACTCTTCATAATATACTCCGAGTACCAAGTCGGTGGTTATACTCCGAGTACCAAGTCAGTGGTCTTCTCTCACGAGTTGACCTTCAAATTTCTGGAGCCTCAGACTCGACTGGCTCGTGTACATCAGGCTCTGTTATTGCTTCACAACAATTTGGATCATTTTTTACCTGAACAGCTACATTCTCTGAGTCCTTTCTTGAACTATTTTTTTCTTCACTTTGTAGATGGTTCTCTACAAAGATCACATCTCTACTAATGATAACATTACGAGCAGTGGGATCCCACAAACGATACCTCTTTACTCCGTCAGCATACCCCAAGAATATGCATTTTCTAAATTTTGAATTCAGTTTTATAATTTCTTGGGTATTGTACATTACATACACTGGATTTTCACATATATAAAGGTTGGATTAATCAGCTAGTTTGTCGGTCCACATCTCCATCGACGTCTTTTAACTGTATTGCGATTGATGGAGATCGATTCACCACATAACAGACGATTTTTACTGCTTCTGTCCAAAAGATTTTATCCAGATTTACAGTTGTCGACATTGTTCTTGTTCTTTCCAACAGAGTTCTGTTCATCCGCTCCATCACTCCATTTCGTTGAGGAGTATAAGCAGTATTAAATTATCTTTTGATGCATTCTTGCTTGTAGAATGTAAAAAATTCACTGTCTGTGTATTCTCCTCTATTATTTAACCTTAAGCACTTGATCTTCTTTTCTGATTCAAGCTCGACTCGCGTTTTGTAGGCCTTAAAAATTGAGAACACATCCGCCGCCTTCTTAATAGGATACATCCAACATCTCTTGGAGTAATCATCAATAAATGACATAAAATATTTTGCTCCTCTCATGGATGTAACTGGTACTTGTTATACATCAAAATGAACCGGTTGCAAAATAACATTATTTTTAGAACTCGATGTGTTGAGCTTCAGTCCATGCTGCTTATTTGTAACACAATGCTCGCAGAATGGAAGAGCTACCGAATTAAATCCAGAAAGCAGCTTCTGATCGGAGAGAATCTTCAAACCTCGTTCTGACATGTGGCCTAATTTACGATACCATATCATGGTTTGTTTTTCTCCATGATTAGTTGATGCCACACATGAATCGGTTTCCTGCAGTATTTTTCCCTTAAGCATGTATAGATTTACAACTATATTTTTCCTTTTTATCACAATAAGTGCCCTTCTAACAATTTTTATGAACCTGTTTTCTATATGAGTTTTGCACCCTAGCTCATCTAATTATCCTAAAGACAATAGATTTTTCTTCAAACCTTTCACATGTTGAACATCTTGAATTGTGCGTATTGTACCATCAAACATTTTTATTTTGATAGTGTCAATACTAGAAATCTCCAAGGTATGATCATTGCCTCTGAGTACAAATCCTCCTGAGATAAGTTCATATTGTGAAATCATTCTTTTCGGAAGGTCATGTGCCAAGACGTTGCTGAATCTAGAAGTCAGACATCATCAAACCTCTTTCTACCTTTATCAATAGTGGTTGCTCCATTGTATAAAATTTTACCATCGTCTGATGTACTGACAACGCATCCTTGAGATGTTGATGGCTCTAAATACTTTTTATCACCACTCTTTGTTTGTGTCAACACTCCGATTTTACGTGCCCCTTTTTGTCACGGTTGTAGCATTTGATATTTTTCTTACTTCTTAATTTTGATCTATCATAGGTATGACTTCCACTGGAGCCAAGTTTCGTTCTTCTCGTCATCGATAAGGCCTCCACTTGTTACGAACTTGCCTATCTGTCTTTCTTGTTCTCGCGTCGGTTTTTTTCCTCCAGAACAGCGGCTACAACGTTGTTAAAAACTATATTGTCCGTAAGAACATTGTTTGTTAGGTTGATGATGAGTTGATCATACGAGTCAAGTAGACTCTGAAGTAAAATTCTGTATGTTCATTCACACCAAGTGTATGTCCCAATGTTGTGAGTTAGGAGAACAGTGTATTTAGGGTGTTGATGTGGTCGGTCATCGATGTAGATTCCGTCATTCTTAGAGTGTAAAGTCTTCTTTTTAAGAAGATTTTATTATGCAGGGATTTTGACTCATATAGCTTTGTTAGAGTATCTCAAATCTCCTTTGTTGTCTTCTTCTCCTTTATGTTTGACAGCACCCCATTTGCTAATGCCAGATGGAGATTAGCAATTGCATTTTCGTCCATCTCGTTTCACTTCTTATTTGTGATGTCATCTGGCCTTGCACCGATGGTCGTTAGGTAATTATCTTTTCTCAAGATAGTCTTTATCTTTAACTTTCACAGTGAGAAATTACATTGTTGAATTTCTTAATCTTGAACTTCGTCGTCATTGTTTCTACCACGAACAATAACTTTTTACTATTTCACGTAAACAATAACTGTATTTATGAACAGTAATCATAACCATGAATAGTACTATATTTGTGAATAGTGATGTATTTATGAATAGTGTTGTATTCATGAATAGTACTCATCGTCTTCAAGGGATAAATGATAATCTAACTTATTTTCTGATGTGGATGATCAATCTTTGGTGGCAATCACAGAGCATACGATAAGTAGATACACGCGTCCTAAGTCAGGCTCTGATATCACTTGGTACAAACTCAGGGGCTAATAGAACAGGATCCCAACGAAAAGTAGAGCAGAAGCAATAAAATAAACACAAAGATTTACGTGAAAAATCCTCTAAATGAATTTGGGGTAAAAATCACAGTCAATGATAGAAGAATTCACTATGAGGAAAAACTTTAGAGTTACAATCTCTCTTTACAAGGAGAAACTTTTTATTTTTCTCTACTCTTCTATATGTGGACTTGTTGTTTTTGGGATAGATTTTTCCTGAAGAGTTTTAGACCTATTTATAGCAGTTAAGAAATCACTATTCATAATTTTTTAATAATTTTTTTTCAAAACGGTGTCTAACTTTCGGCGAATGATTTGTAGTGGGGCCCATGCCCATTTTCACCTTCAACAATTTCAGCTGATAATTCCCGAATAAAGATCGTATCAAAGAATTAAAGACAATTGCCTAGGAAATTTGAAATGAAGGATTTAGGATCCGCAAACAAGATTCTAGGGATGTAAATTTATCGAGACAAAATTAATAAAAAGATTTGATTTTCTTAAGAAAATTATTTGAAGAAAATCTTGCGACGCTTCAATATGCAAGATTGTAAGTTTATTTCTACCCTACTTCCTGTTAATTTTAAGTTATCCTCCACTATGAGTCCTAGCAGTAAAGAAGAGATGATGGAGATGTCTCGAGTATCGTATGCATCAGCAGTGGTAAGTTTAATGTTCGCTATGATTTATACAAGACTGGACATTATACAAGCAGTGAGAGTGGTTAGTCGATACATGACGAATCCTAGTAAAAGACATTGAATGCTGTAAAGAGGATCCTAAGATATATTAATGGAACATCAAATGTTGCATTATGTTATGGATGATCAGATCAATGGATATGTTGATTCTGATTATATAAGTGATCCTGATAATAGCAAATTTATCATAGACTATGTGTTTGTACTTGCTGGTGGAGCTGTAAGCTGGATTTTAAAACTGTAGTCAGTTGTGACTACTTCAACAACAGAAGCAAAATATGTAGCAGCTACACAAGTTAGTAAAGAGGCGATATGGTTGAAGATGGTGCTGGAGGAATTCGAGCATGGACAAAAGAAGATTTTTCTATTTTGTGACAGTTAGAGTACTTTGCATTTAGCAAGAAATTCAGCTTTTCATTCAAAAAACACATTTGAATTCAGTCCACTTCGTTCGTGAGAAAGTGGAAGAATGAACAATGGATATGCAGAAAATTCACACCAAAGATAACCTAGCAGATTTTTTGATAAAAACAGTCAATACTGACAAATTTATTTTGTGTTGATCCTCTTGTGGTTTGTCGGAGACGTGAGCAACGTGAAGATGACAAGATAAAAAGAATGATGTGAAGATATGATTGATATTCAATCAAATCTTCAAGCTGGAGATTGTTAGCCGAAATTGTTGAAGGAGAAAAAAGGGCATGGGCCCCACCAAAAATCATTCACCCAAAGTTAGACACCGTTTTGTAGAAAAAATTATTAAAAAAATTTATGAATGATGATTTCTCGGCTGCTATAAATGGGTCTAAAACTCTTCAGAAAAATCCATCTAATAAACAATAACAACTCCACATATTGAAGAGTGAAAGAAAAACAGAGAGAGTTTCTCTTTGTAAAGAGAGATTCTAACTCTAAAGTTTTTCCTCATAGTGAATTTTTTTATCATTGCCTATAGTTTTTACCCTAAATTCATTTAGAGAGTTTTTCACGTAAATCTCTGTGTTCATTTTATTACTTCCGCTATACTTTTCGTTGGGACCATGCTCTATTGGGCCCCGAGTTTGCCCAACAATAACCTGTGTTTTGCAACTGGAAATGTTAAGATTACACATCAGCTTTCATAGCTAAGATTATGAGGGTGTTTGAATGGATTTATTTTTGTTAAGTTTTTGACCTATGTTAGCTTGTGGTGCCTTTTGACATTTATGATAAATGTTGCGTGTAAATTGTTTGGGTAGAATAGCAATTTGTTTGCTCAAACCTGGTTTATTTAGATGAGCTTATTAGTTAGTTTTTTAAAAGCTGGGGTGTACCAACTTTCTAATAAGGCTTACAAGCTAACTTATTTGGTAGTTTACTAAATAGGTAGATATTAAAAAGTGTTCGCGGGAAAAATGTTAGAAAATTTCAGAAATAAAATTTGTATTAATCTTCCTAACTGACTTAGAAAAAGAATGACAATCTCTCACAGTAACCCCTCTCTAACTGACTTAGAAAAAAAATTATAACTTTTCTTATCGGTTCCCCGATTTACAAAAGAGAGAAGGAATTGACAAAGATCATTCTCTTTGTTTAAAACTGGGTCCTGCTTGGTGTCGATGAGAGTTTGATTCTTGTATCCCGTTGACGATCCGAGCACGTAGCCTTGTGGAAATTTGCCTATTCCTTTTGACTCAATGTCGGGAAAAACTTGCAAGGCAAGTTTTGAACTCTAACCGAGTTTAGAAGAACTTGTAAGGCAAGTTTTGGAACTCTAAACGAATTGAGAAGAACTTACAATGCAAGTTTAAACTCGTAACGAGTTATAAACTCTAAGAAAGAGTTGATTTCAGAGAGGAAATGAATCCTTTTTTAGCCAAAGAACCAATTTCAAAAATGATAATCCGAAATGATTCAAGAACCAAGCCAAAAGCTCCACCAAGAGCTCTCTCAAAAGCCAAAATTAAGCTTCAACCAAGTTAACTCTAGCACCAAAGGTCACTCCTTTGTTTCAGCTGTAAACCCATGTATTTATAGGGTTAAAGGGGTGTAACTGACCCCTTAAATCGTTTCGTAATAAGGTTTAATACCCTCATTACGTGCAAAACGGTTTTGGAACCGTTCAAAACGTGTTTGAACAAGTCAAACGTGAGATTCGCGTTCCAGAGCGAGCCTCGTGTTCAACTTCTAAAACGCGGAAGTGAGCCTCGCGTTTGAAGCTTGGAACGCGGAGGTGAGTCTCGCGTTTGAAGTTTAAAACGCGGGAATGACCCCCGCGTTTTGGAATTGGAACGTGGGGGTGACGCTCGCGTTTTGGAAGTAGAACGCGGGGGTGATCCTCGCGTATTTGAATTGGAACGCGGGGTGGAGCCTCGTATTTTGAATCGAAGAGATCATTAATTGTAATCTCTTTTACGAATGTTGCAAGGATCGTCATCTTATAATCCTTGTATTTGGCTCTTTGAAATGTGAGAACCGTCAATTTGTAACTCATATGTTATCGTGAAAGTCATCAGGTTGGAACTTTCATCGGTTGTTGTGAAAGCCATCAGATTGTAACTTCCATCATTAGTGCTTTATGGGGACGAGCTATTTGTAATAATTTTTAGACATCCTACAAAAAGCTAACTTAAAAGCTAATTTGACCAAAAAATAACCCCCCCCCCCCCCCCCCCCAAAAAAAAAAAAAAAAAAATTAAAAATAATAAAACATCCTCTATTCATCATTTCTCTAGTGGACATATCACATTCTCAACATTGCTTCAGACTCATCAACATCATTTATCATGTTTTGATGATTTATCGATATATTGACACCGCATTCCTTCTATTACATTAAGAATGACATATTTTCTTGAAAACTTCTTGGACAGGTTATCTGTGTATGGTCATGAAATAGTTTCAGAAAATCTTGGTTGACATATTACGTTATGTGGGTAACTGGAAATGTTATGGATCTTGTACTGAGGTAAACATAATTGCATAAGTATTCATGATTCTGTGTATGTCCGATCAGTGCTGCTATATTCAGAACTTCAAGTAATATAGTTTCACACTACCCAGTTTATTCCAATCATGTATAGAGTACTTTTGTTTTCTTAGTGGAAATCAATCCATGTAACAGGTCATGCTTGGTTAATAATCTTTATATGTCTGGGAGCCTTTTGTTTTGTAGGTCAAACTTCTTGGTTTTGTACCTCTATTTTGTAGTAGTTATGTAGGAAGGAACTTTACTCTAGTTTTGTGGATATAAATTTAGGTACCGTGCTAGTTTTAGAACTTCTGCACAAATCCTTTTATGCAATATCATTGTACACCTTATAATATTTCTAACGAAAGGAGGAAAAAAAGAAAAGAAAAAAAAGAAAAGAAAAAAAAGAAAAGAAAAGAAAAGAAGAGACAAACACAGTTAAAATATCTACGCTTGCTTGCCATTTTGATCTTCATCTTAGTTTCAGACGCAAGCTGCAAGATGTGTTCTTACTCATGTCAATTTTTTTGCAGAATCCATGAAGAACTGATGTCATCCTCTTAGTATGGACTCCCACCGGCCTCTCAAATATGGATTAGCTGATCCAAAATCATCTCCTACCCCATATTCTACATGGACAGTGCACCGCATGAAATTTGATCTTGGGAACTCACCAAACTCACCTCTTTCTACTCATTTCGAACCTGATACTTCATCAATACCGGGCAACAGCCAGGAGCTACAATACAGTTCTACAGAGACCATCTCAGGGCACAGCCCATCTCGATATTCATCTCCGCTCAATCAATCTCAACAAGTTCAAATTCGAGAGAGCACTCAAGTTTGTTCCCCATCACCCTACTCAGTTTCAAGCCAGAGCATGAGATATGCTCTTCAAGAAATAGAGACAGTTCTTATGGCTCCTGACACTGAAGAAGGAACAACCAGCTCTAACCCTGAGCCTGATGATAAGAAGCAGCCTCAACCTCAGCTGATAAAGCAGCGGTCTCGAACTTGGAGTCCTGAGATCCAGCAAATGAGCCAAGAGATTATCCGACCAGAGAAGCGGCAAAGAGAGACAAGGGAACTCACAAGGAGTGGCAATGATGTGAAGCAGCTTCTCATCAAGTGTGCTGAAGCCTTAGCTGAGAACCGAATAAATGACTTTGAAACGTTGAAAGAAGAAACACGAACCTTTGTTTCTATAAATGGGGAGCCTATCCAGAGGCTCGGTGCTTATATGCTCGAAGGTCTGGTAGCTCGTCGCGAGAACTCAGGCACTAATATCTACCGAGCTCTAAGGTGTCATCAGCCAGAGAGTAACGAACTCCTGTCCTACATGAAAATTTTATATGACATCTGCCCTTACTTTAAATTTGGATACATGGCTGCTAATGGAGCTATAGCCGAAGCACTGAGGAACGAGGATAAGATACACATCATAGATTTCCAGATTGCACAGGGCACACAATGGATAACTCTGATACAGGCTTTAGCTGCTAGACCTGGTGGACCCCCTCATGTTAGAATCACAGGAATTGACGATCCAGTATCAGAGTATGCTCGAGGAGATAATTTACAACCAGTTGGAAAAATGTTATCTGACATGTCCAAGAAATTCAACATTCCTCTCGAATTCACCCCTCTGCCAGTCTATGGACCTGCTGTTAAAAGAGAGATGCTCGATATAAGGCCAGGAGAAGCTCTCGCTGTTAATTTCACACTCCAGCTTCACCATACTCCAGATGAGAGTGTTGATGTGAATAACCCTAGAGATGGGCTGCTGAGGATGGTGAAGGGTTTATCGCCAAAAGTGACAACTTTAGTCGAGCAGGAATCAAATACTAATACAACACCATTCCTGACGAGGTTTGCTGAGACCCTAGATTACTATTCTGCCATGTTTGAATCAATTGATGATACATTGCCAAGGGATAGTAAGGAGAGGATCAGTGTGGAGCAGCATTGCTTAGCGAAGGATATCGTGAATGTGATTGCGTGTGAAGGGAAAGAGAGGATAGAGAGGCATGAGCTATTGGGGAAATGGAGATCGAGGCTAAGTATGGCAGGGTTTAAGCCTTACCCTTTGAGCTCCTATGTGAATTCTGTGATCAAGACTTTGTTAGGGTATTACAAAGATAAGTACACTTTGGTCGAGAAGGATGGAGCTCTGCTGCTTGGTTGGAAGAACAGGAATTTGATCTCTGCATCAGCTTGGCACTGAGATGTAAGTTTTAGGGAATAATTGTAGAATACGGAGCGTTGAGATCTAAACACTGAGCACAACTTAAAACCATCGTATTATATGTATCTTTGTAGTGATGTATTAATGTCATGATGCAGGGAGGTGTTGTTCATTTGATGTTGTATGTGATATCGTGTAAATTCTGCATCTATTTGTAATCTATATAATCTATATATCGGTTGGATAAATGAAGTTTATTTTAGTGTGCTTTCTTATAAAATCTAGTTGGATGGAGATGGAGATGAACCCGTTACTAATTGTGAATGCCATCAGGCGAGAAGCGACCCTGGGAGATTGAGTTACCTTGTGAATGAGTGCCAATGTTCCTGTTCGTTGCATTTGATCCGTCCGGGTTGATTTGAATCAGGTTGTGTTGTGTTTTAGATGGATATATCTGGTAAATATCTAAATTTTGAAGGGGGTATTGTTATTGTTTTTGCAAAAAAGATTTCCAAAATCTGAGCTGTGTGTGTGAGTGCACACACACACACATTGTAACATAGTGGCTACATTTTTTTAAAACAAGTCATAGGTGGTGGCCTCAAGGCTCGCCGAAGGCAAGCGCTGGGGTTGAGGTGCAATGGGTGCTTTATAGGTGCAGCATGTTGGCATCGGGGCGCAGAGTTGGCAGCAACGCAGGCTAGTTACAGAGAGACTGTTGTGCATGCAATTTGACCAGACTAATTAGTCTAGTGTGACCTTTGGACTTTTGAGTGATTTGTTTAATGAGCTCATTAAACAAATCAGTTAATGGTATAGTAGGCTGATACGAATGTATCTTCTTCCTTGCTTTAGGAGCTTAGTGATCCTCATGGGAGCTTGATGATAGATGATTCTCATGATATCTTGAGGATAGAGACGTGGACGAAGTCATTGAAGGTGGCAAATGAGAAGATTACGGAAGAAACTGCAGGAAACGTTTTGAGCTTCCAGCGGTCGACCGCACGTGACGTCGCGGACGACCGTGAACGTGCACAAATCCTGGAGGCCTTGGCGGTCGACCGTAGCGACGTGTGCGGTTGACCTGTCAAACCCTGTAATATGTTTTGTTTCTGTCGTTGGATCCGGTCGATCGCGATGGTCTCTGCGGTCGACCGTGACAGTTTCTTGAGCCTTCCTGGTTCGTTTGGGACTCTGTTTTCCTGTTTGATTTTGATTTATTTAATTATAAGTTTGCCATCCACGTTGTAAACTCTATAAAGAGGATTGTTTTAGGGTTCTAAAACAATCAGAGAAATCAGAGAGGTGAGATCCTAACCAAGAAATTAGAGTTTAGAGAGAATTGGGAGATTGTTCTTGATTCTAGAGAGATTCTGAGAGAGAGATTTGTAATCTATTATTCTCATAATCTAGAGGGTATTTTCCTTCGCCAAAACTGAATTATTCTTGTGTTGTTTATCGTCTTCTTCTCAACCCACTCCTGATAATTCTGCGATCAAGGGTGTTCGCTTGGCGACTCGTATCAAGTTGGTATCAGAACGATTAGATCCTGTGAAAGGGGATCCTGTGTATGGTCATTACTCGATCGTAATACAAGAAACTAGGCGAGATCCTTATTTCTTTGGAAGGAGTTCAGAGATTAAGGAAAAATAAGATGACCAAAGGGGATAGTTCAGAGAGACTTGATGCATTGGAGAAACAGATGGAGACAATGAGTTCGACTCTCACACAGCTCGTTAATCTTTTCCAAGGAAAGGAAAAAAGGAGGAATCTTCTTCGAAAGGCAAGAAGAAACTTGTAGAGTCTGATGGGGAGGGCGAGGAATCTGATTCTGATGAGGAGGCCGAGATTGTCAAGAATGTTCCGCATCAATGGGGTAAGGGTTCTTATCAGAATTTAAAAATAGACTTCAAGGTGGAGATTCCTATTTATGATGGGAGTGTTAACGTCGAGAGGCTTGATGATTGGATCGAGCGGATGGACATATTTTACCCTCTACGAATATTCATCTAAGGAGAAGCTCATGTTCGTGACTTTGAAGTTTTCAGGGCATGCATTGACATGGTGGAAATCCTATTGCAAGCAGGAAAGGAAGGCGGTGTCGTGGAATAAATTCAAGGAGCTACTGAGGAAGCAGTTCTACCGGTGGGGTTCCTTGAGGAGTGTTGGTACAAGTGGTACGACTTGCACCAAAGAGTCAATCAACCCGTTCAAGGATACACCACGAAGTTCCAGGAGCAGGCGATGATCCTCAATACTGCGACGGAGGAATGTTATGTGTTTATGAAGTATATGGCTGGTTTGAGCGAGTACATTCAGAAGGAGATGAAGTTATTCACGATGGAATCTATTACAGAGGTGAGGGTGAAGGCTATTGCCATTGAAGGCAAGTAGAATAGGAGCAACGAATCCAAAGGAGAGGCTAAACAAACTGGAGGTGAGTCTAGTGGTTCTTAATCTAAGGAGGAGAAGAAGAAGAGTGATCCAGGAAAAGCAGGGCTGATTAGTAGTCATTACGAGAAGACATGGCACGTAGCTGATTGGTGCTGGGAGAAGTATCATCATCTCAAACCAAGGGGGTTGAAGAAGAAGGAGGAGAAAAAGGCATACGTGATAGCTCAAGTTCTGAAAGAATCCCGGGGATGACAAAACCCAACAATAAGCTCAATCTTATGACGGGAAAACAGATCACGAAAGAGGATGACAACCCTAGAGAGTAGCTCTTTATTCTTAAGTTGCAGGTGAAGACCGGTTTGGTTGATGCCATAGTTGATCCAAGCAGCAAGAAGAATTTGATATCCAAGGCCTTGGTTCAGAAGCTGGGTTTGAAGATAGTCAAGCATCCAAAGCCTTATCCATTGGGTGAATTCAGAAGGAGACATGACAGAGTGTAGTTGATCAATGCACTTTCAGATTTACGCTCCATGAGTCGTATATTGACGAGGTCATGTGCGACGTAGTTTCATTGGATGTTTTTCAGGGGGTGGTCGGCGTCGAGCTAAGGCGAGCGAAGTTGCTGGAGTTGGGCGGCTAAGGGTGGTGGCTGGCAGTGTAGGCGGCGACGGGTAAGGGGAGGCGAACGGAGAAGAGTTCACAGCGGCGGCATGGGCTGGGCACGATGAGCAGGTGGTGGTCGCACGGGACTGTAGAGGTGGAGGGGAGAGGATCAGCGACGCTGAGGTTAGCGGCATGCGGAGGAGGAGCAGTAAACAGGGGGTCGGAGATGGGGCGGTCGACGGGAGAGGCCGGAGGTGGGGAGGGAGAAGTACGAAGGATTTCGGGGGCGGTAGTGAAGCTGGCTCGCGACGAGCGGCACAGATTCGTGACAGGAGAGGCGGCGACAGAAAAGAAAACACGATAGAGAGAGAGAGAGAGAGAGAGAGAG
>BQKN01063609.1:0-39940 GCA_022839385.1 Asparagus kiusianus
CTTCAATTCCCTTGCTTTGATTTTAGTTAGTTCCTCATGTTTTGATTTAAAGATTGAAAGCCCTAGTTCTTCAAATTTGGGGGAAATCTGAAATTTGCATTGGGTTTGTTTGTTGGCCGAATTTTTTGATTGATTATGTTCATGGCTTGATAATTTCAACTCTAGCTCTTTAATCTTGGAAGAAAAAACCGAATTTGGGTATGGAATTTGAGAAATTGACCGAATTTGGGGGGTTTTGTGCAAATTTGAGGCTGAAATTTTGGGGGGTGTATGTGTAAATTTGGGATTGAACTTTGAGGGGGTTATATGTAAAAGAGGGCTGAACTTTGAAGGGGTTATGTGCAAAAGAGGGACTGAACTTTGAAGGGGTTATGTGCAAAAGAGGGCTGAAATTTGAAGGCCTTATGTGTAAAAATATGGCTGAAATTTGGAGGGCTATTTTGCAAAATTGGCTAAATTTTACCAAAGGGTGTTATGTGTAAGATTAACCAAAATTGTGGGGTACTGGGGGTGCTATGTGATCAGGTATGATGACCATGACCCAACTCGAGCGTGTCCTTGACCCGAATTTAGCCTTGAACACGAAGGGTATTTTGGGTATTTCACCAAAATTTACCGCGAAAATGACAATCATTGTTTCGCATGCACGAAATTTGTAGGTTTAATTAGACTTCAACTATAAAATCCTATTTATACATAGGATTTTAATTAAAGTTCTTAATTTTCCTTTTAAATTTCACGTATTCATATTGTACCTAACTTACTGCTTTTCATTGCAGATTTTCGATGTCTCCACGTCGACCTCGACCTCCTAGGAGTCGCTCCCATTCGCAGGCTAGCGAGGAAGAAGTTCCTACAGTATCCTCCCCTCCAGCGGTTTCCTTTTTTGGGGGTGAGAATCTTTTATTTTTGGCATCCCCGATTGATCCCTTCGCGGGTCATGAAGGAAGAACCGACACCCTCCTTCGCGGGGGTCGAGGTTTCGGACTTGGTGGTTCTGTTATACCCTCGTTTGGCCCCTTCGCGGGTCATTCGGGAAGGGCCGACACCTGTAGGCGTATAAAATTGCCTATATGTCCCACAACACAGCTCGACACGGTGATTCGACAAATCAACGAACCATTGAGTGACGAAGCGACGAGGTCAACAAATTGCACGCAAACAATGTCAATCGCGTACGGAATCAATCCAACGGTTCGGGGAGTCAACGAGTCGTCCAACTAAGAATGGACTCGGACGAATCGCGATCGAATCAAGATCAGTTTCGGACTCATACTCAGAAGTGGAATTACTGCCAAATTGGGAATCAAGTCAACAAATCGATTCCAGAACAAGTCAACCACACAAACCGAATCAAGTCCGAACAACGGAGAACCGGTAACACCAGAAAACAACCGAACGACGAAAACCAACACACCCGGGGGACTCGGCCCAAACCGAACTAACCCGGGGTGGCTCGGCCTAAGCCGAGCCACCCCAGGGTGGCTCGGTGGCCGAGCCACCCGAGGGTGGCTCGGCCAAGGCCGAGCCACCCCGGGGTGGCCCGACTCCCCCCCCTCTCTCTCTTGTGCACAAATGCACAGTTCAGAGAGGCTATAAATAGGAGAGGGGGTTGTTCATTTTAAAAGGTTGGATTTTGGAGGAGGCGAAGCCCTGCTGGATTGGAGATTCAGATCTAAAAAGACTCAAACTTTAGGACTTCGGGGACTCCCTCATTCAGATCTGGTGCTCGGCGATCATCAACGCCAAATAAGGCAAGTGTTCGAGAGAACCGGATCTCAAATCCTCAGATCTACGTAGGTACACTCCGGATCTAAGCTTGGTTCTTAGATCCCAAGATTCGAGCGGTTGTTTCCTTGGTGAAATAATCCCTCCCGGCTATTATCTCCTTGGTGGGATAATACCCGTTATACTGCGTAGATCCGATCGGATCTAGATCTCATGGTGGTCCACGGCAAACAACCCCGGCGCAGGCAAAGAACCCACCAAAGCGAGTGACCGCATAACAGGAGCTCGCGATTCGTTCGACAAAGAAGGAAACAAGTTGTAATTTTTCTTTATTTGTATTTTGATTTTCATTGTAACTGGCTCTTATAAAAAGACCGGATCTTTGTAATTCGATAAACGATTATTAAAGTGTACAATGATATCAACAATGAAGAAAACAACAAATTTTCCCGCGAACAATCTGGCGACCACAGTGGGAGCCACCGATCTCGCCGACGAGATCGTTGCGTCGCAGCCGCGGATCCTGATCCCGGTCGAGGAGGAGGTCAAGTACGAATTCGACCAACAAAAGTTCAAGGAGTATCTGTCATCCTCGTCCGGATCTACCTCCCCCCGCAAGTCCAAGAAGCTCTCCTCCAGGAGAAAAGTTCGTTGGTACGAAGAAGTTGAAGCTACCAACGAAGATCTCGCCCTGTTTGATGCCGAAGCTGCATTGGGTGAGATCCCTCTAATTTCCAACCAGGTCGGATCTACTCTGGCCAACCCTTCTGCCGCAGGGGGCGTAGTGACTCTCTCGAAGAGAGCCCGCCAAAGGCAACGACAACGCCTTGCGAAACAATTCGCAAAGGCCATGGAATCTGTTGACGGAGTTCGCTACAAGGCGGATCTGAAGAACAGAAGAGGTAAACAGCCTCAACGACCGATGAATGGTAACTCCTCCAAGCCGCCGACGGATGAATGGATCCGCGTCAAACGGAACCGATCAACGCTGGAGGAGCGCATTCGCAAGCGCCGCGCACTATCAGCGCAGGCACGGGCTCAAATTGAAGAAGCCCGTAGAAGGCTGCAGAAGGAGGTGGCAAAGAAACCGCCCCCAACCCGCCAAGTATGGAGGCCGAAATCTGAAACGGCAATTCAGGTTAAGGCACAATCGTTACAGCCTTCGAAGCAGGTTCAATCTCCGGCGAGCCAACTCAAATCGCCGATGATCCCTACAATTGCTCCGGGAGATCCCGCGGAACCATCCCGAAGAAGGAGGTCAATTTTGGAACGCCTCGGTCCAATCCCCGATGAAAGAGGCAAAGCTCCAATTCAAGATCGTTTGGGCCCGATGAGAGAGCCCCGAACGACTCAACATGCTGGGGGTCGCTATCACTCTCAGCATGACAAGGAGTTCAAGGCTACTGCGCGTGCCAATTTGCGCATTAAAGTCCAGGAGCCCGCTGAGAACTCACGCCCACAAAGGCATGTTTTGAGGCGTGTGACTCTTGAAAGCCCAAAGAAGGCAATTCGCCCCCAGAAGGAAACATTGTCGTCCGATGACGATAACGTTATACCTGGGAAATCGTACCAACACGCGATAGGTTGCTCCGACTTTCATACGGACGAGCTATACTATCGTGCCGGGGGTACGAACAGAGCCAGAAAGAGAAGTCCTCGTAGGCTCGAAACTCAGTGCCCCTGTTCCAAACTCATTCGGGCAGTATTGTCTCAGTGTAATTGCACTAAGACAGTCCCCAAAAGGGTTTCGGTGTTCGAAAGGCTCAGCACTGAGATGCCAAAGCCAAGGCCTAGGCATTTCCGGCGAAGGAGGGCGGTGGTTGAAGATGGAGAATTTCCAAGCGTCACCGCTAACATGACCAACAAGGGGACATTGGCACGGGATGATCTCGAGTCGATTCTGGAAGCATCCCGGCGTCTAACCCGTTTGCAGTCTGGAGCCATCTCACGAAGAACGTATGGGAGGGTTCGGATAAGACCACCTTCGGACTTCATACTCCCCTTGGACTTGTTTAACTATTAGTTGAGAATCACCGAAAGCTTCGAGATACTCAACCCCCAGCTCCTTAGCGAAATTGAGTCCTATAATCAGTGCGTTATACTCTGCTACATTATTCGAGCATGGCTCGGTTAATGAGTAAGCTCGAGGCATCACATGTTTTCCTGGAGAAACTAACACAACTCCAACTCTGGAGGTAACCTTAGAACATCCAGTAGCACTTGCCATATTAGCTGCTTGTGAGGCGCCGTCGAAGTACAAACGCCATACTTGTTGGTGCGAAGTTGCGTTGACTTCGTGGGTTTCATCAGGTAGGTCGTCATATATCTCGGCGGTATCCGTAGTTGGATTAGCTGCCAGGAGATCACAGATGGCCTGCCCTTTTACTGACTTCTGTTGTTTAAAATATAAATCATATTGGGACAAGAGTAAGGCCCATTTTGCTAACCGCCAATTCATGGAAGCTGGTTGAGTCATGAACACTCGGACTGGGTTAACTTTAGAGATAACATAAATGGTCTGTCCAACCAGATAATGCCGCATCTTCTGAATAGCGAACACCAAAGCGAGGCATTCTCTCTCGATCATGGGATATCGAGATTCAGCGCCTACCATGGTTCGGCTTAAATAATACACCGCCTGCTCATGACCGTTATCGTCATCTTGTGCAAGCAATGCACTTAATGAGTGGCTCGTCGCCTTGATATAAATCAAGAACGGTTTGCCTGATTTCGGTGCGACGAGTACGGGAGGTTTTGAGAGATATTCTTTAATACTCTCGAATGCTTTTTGACAAGCGTCGTCCCACACGAATGATACGCCCTTCTTTGTGAGCTTGGAGAACGGTTGGTATTTTCCTGAAAGGTTCGATATGAACCGACGGATGTAAGCTAATCATCCTTGCAATCCTCTGAGCTCCTTGAGGTTTCTCGGCGGTTGCAATTCATTAATCGCTTTTACTTTATCAGGGTCAATGTGAATACCTTTAGTGGTGACGACGAATCCCAGGAATTTACCACTGGACATTCCGAGGAAAGACTTGGTAGGGTTCATTTTCAATTGATGGGCTCGCATCAAGTCGAACATGGTCTTCAAGTCCTTAATGTGATCTTTCTTATCACGACTTTTCATGACTAGATCATCCACGTAGCATTCGACAGTCTTTCGGAGATGCTCCTGAAAGATCTTTGACATGGCTCGCTGATATGTAGCACCTGTATTTTTTAAGCCGAAGGGCATAACTGTGTAGTAGAAGATGCCGAGAGGCGTTCTAAATGCAGTATGCTTTTCATCATCTGGATGCATCTTTATTTGGTTATAACCAGAGAAATCATCCATGAAAGACATCCTCTCGAACCCGCACGTATTGTCGATGATAACATCCGTGATGGGAAGGGGAAAATCATCTTTTGGGTAAGCAGCGTTGAGGTCTCTAAAGTCAATACAAACCCTGATCTTCCTGTTCTTCTTAAGGACCGGGACAATATTGGCAAGCCATTCTGGATGTTGCTCTTCCCTAATGAAGCCCGAGTCGACAAGCTTTTTAACCTCAGCTTCGATCGCCTCCATCATTTGCGGACGAAACCGTCTTTGTTGTTGTTTGATAGGTTTGACATTCGACTTAATATTGAGACGATGCACTGCTACGTTTGGATCGAGCCCTGGCATGTCTTCATAATTCCAGGCGAACACATCGATGTACTCCCTGATAAGAGAGATTAACTCTTCTTTCTCCTCGGGTAGGAGACTGTCGCTAATGAATATCGGCTTCGGATTTTCCTCACTTCCCATATTCACTTGGACTACTTGATCTTCGGTAGGAGGTTCTCTTTGCTCAAACCTATCGCCGTACTGCATGTTTAAGTGATGAACCCACGGATCTTCCCATGTCGGCATCTGATCATCTTCTTCTATTGTCGCTAGATCAACCGTAACCATGTTCGACATTAGCTTTTTAAATATTTCACCAAGATTAGCGTCGGAATCCCAAGCCAAAGAGTCAGAAGAGTATCCTTTTCTAGCCTTGTTAGCAATTTGATCGATGACTTGCCAGCAACACTCGTCGTCAGATGAGGAGACATAGCCTAAGCCTCTTTTGTGGCGATAATAATCATTGGGTTTTCCTTTTGGTACGTAGGCCATTCGAGGCGGAGCTCGCGGACCTCGACCAAAGCAAAGGCCCTCTCCTAGCGTGAAATCATATCCATACCTTTCCATCATATTGCGCGCTTTCGCATCATATCTGAACAGATGAGGGGCAGGTTTATCATCGTCGTCTTCCTCTTCCAAGAAGTGGTCGGGTATCGGAGATTTTCTTCCCTTGCTGTAGACGACCTCCTTTCCACCCCCTGTCCCTACGGGGATGACAAGCGTCGTTCCGCAAGGGTCGTGTACCTGCTTTTTCATCATGCAAAATGATTGAAGTGGCATATACAAGTCAGGGTTATCATAAAGCTCTTTAGTTACATTATCAAGACACATCAAATACTCTAAATCATCGTTTATTGATATCTCTTCGGCAAGTTGCCAATTACAACTACTTTCCGATGATTTATCATCGTCAAGATTGATTACAATGGGTACACTGTTATTAAGTACAAAACCACCATCATAATCAAACCCAGCTTCGGTATCAGCTTCATCCCCACTGTCCGTTCCTTGGGCCGATGGTTCAGTATCGGATTCGGCGCCGTATAAAAGGGAATCGGTAAAATAGTTCTCCAATCCCTTAAACGGTTGCTTATCCGCGACCACCGTCTTAACTTCATTATTCGTGTCCACATACTTGAGGCATTAATGCAGAGTTGATGGGACTATAAGGTTACCATGGATCCAAGGTCGACCCAACAGTAAGTTATAGGATGTTTCTGCGTCAATCACATAACAAGTAACTTCTGACTTCAAATCCCCGATCTGGCATTTGATTCGAATCTTCCCCAAGGGTCTGGACCCGCTGGTGTTGAATCCATAAATCGTAGTGCCAGTGGAGGCTAGTTTGCTAGTCGGAATCCCGAGATGATGCATCAATCGGAATGGCATGATACTAACAGCGGAACCCGGATCGATTTGGATTCGGTTGACCATGCTGGAGCCAATGTGCCCAGTGAAATACAAAGGCCTATCATGCTTTGAGTTCTTCGTCTGCATGTCTTCTTTGGTGAAAGAGATGCAGGGAAAATGATGCGCCGTGAGATTGCAGTGTTGAACTGACGACTCCGGTTCTTCAGAAGATGGCTTGATTCGAGTCAAGAAAGCTTCAGAGTCGCTCAAGGCCTCTTGTAATGCTTTCCTTGTATCCTTTGAAACACGCAACATCTCGTATAGGGTTATCCTAGCCGGGATATTGGCCAACTGCGCCATGATGTCAAAATGGGGCGGAGAGCTTGCATTCCCTGGTTTGTCTCTCCCAATCGGATGATTGAATCGAGACTGCCTCGGGTTTTGGGCTTCTTGACGTAAAGGCTCTTTCCCTTTCTCCTTCTGCTGGACTTTCTCCGTAGCTACATGCGTTGGGGGAGTTGCTGCAATTCCCAGTTCTACCAATGTCTTGGAAGGAGCGGTTTTGGTGCCTAATTGCTCGGAAGCATCCGGGTACTTGTAGTGATACTCATTCCCACTTCGGGTTGCAAAGGCCTCCTGTTCATCTTCAGAAAGCGGGAAGGCGGGAATTTCTTCGTCATCTTCTCCTGGAATAGCAGAAGCTCCATAACAAGACTTACCTTTTCCTTTTGACTTTTTCTTGGAAGAGGTTCCAGTCCATTGTTCATCTCCAACCAAATCTGGATGAACCCAAAGAATCTCAACATTAGGGGCCGTGTGTGGCACAAGTCCTTTCTGGCGCTGTTTGTGTGGATCATCATTCACCGTCTTTACTACTGCATTTATCACTGGTTCATGTTGGAACCAGTTTAAGGGAACAGAGCCGAAGCTAATCGACACTGCATTCGCACCCACTTTCTTCTCCTTGGGTTGCTTCATAGTGATGACCCCGACATCGATCAGAGCTTGAATCTTATCTTTAAGGGCGTAGCATGCCTTGGTAGGATGGTGCACCGCTCTGTGAAATGCGCAGTACTTTGGATCATTAATTCTTTTAGCGTCTTCTTGATCCTGGACCGGAGGCAACTTGATCTTGTTGTTCTCGATAAGGTATTTAAAAATATCGGGAACTTCATCCTCTTTGAATGAATAGACCTTTGAAAACTTTGGTTCTGAAGCCTTTTGCTTCTGGGGCTGTTGCTGCCACCTTGATTGTTGTGGCACCTTTTGTTGCTGCTGCTGCGGTTGCGCTTGCACCTCGAATGTTTGATTTGCGTCCACAGCATTCGCATGTGCTTTTCCCTTCCCCTTAGGGACAAAGTTCTGTTGTGGAGAATTATTCGCTATTTGGCCCCTTTCCGCCTTCTTCCTTTTAAGGAATCGCTCGGCTCGCTCTCCTCGCACTTTCAAGTCCTTCCAGGTCTTTGGCGGTGCCATTCCCATGGCTTCGAGGATGTCCAATGACAGATTATTATGATAAGTCTCGAGAATAAAATCTTCGCTGACTGGATCCCTGCAATTCATCGCTTTATTTCGGAATCTCTTCACGAAGTTTTTGACCGTCTCACCATTTTTCTGCTTCTCATCGAATAGCATGCCGATCGAAATCTCGGTGTTGTCATCGAAGAAATTCATCAAAAACATATCTTCCATGTCATCCCAACTGTTGATACTCCCGGGTTTGAGACGGCGGTACCAGTCAAAGGCTGCTCCGCGAAGAGTGCCGACGAATGACCGTACCATAAGAGGTTCATTCCTAGAAATGATTCCTAAATAAGACTTAAAATATATTAAGTGTTGGGTAGGGGAACCCTTTCCATCAAATGGCGTAAAGTTGATTAAATTAAACTTTGCCGGATACGGAATTGATTCCCACTCCCTTGGGTATGGACATGGTATGCCGGACCTCTTTACTTCTTGAGCATTCATCAACGCGTTGATTTTGCTCTCCAAGTCCTTCATCTTCTTGTCTTCACTCGTATCTGTCTTCGAGTGGCTTCGGGGAGAGGTAACGTGGTCCTCTTTCGCATTATCATCCACGGGACCGCCTCCATTGTCGTTGTTGACAGGAGGGATATTTATGTTGACATTATTCTCTTCCCGTTCATTCTCATCTTTATTCTGATTATTGCGACGACTGGGTTCTCCTTGGTGAGTTGTCAGTGCTGCAATTTGCTGGTCATGCATCTCTCTCATCCGTTGCATGGCCATCTCCATCTCGAACTTGAAAGTTTCCTTCTGCTTATTCAGGGCATCTTCAAGCATCTTGGTCACTTGTTCGGCGCTGATCATAAGCGATTCATAAGGTTGTCCCACACTAGAAGCCGTGTCATCGGACGCCATAGCCGAGCAAGAATCTGAACCAGCATCTGACACATCCTCTTCTAAAGGAAGTCCCTTTTGCATCCTTTGGTAATTCTTTCGCGTATTGATCCCTGATCGCGATCGAGTCACACGCTGGGATACTCCGGCAAGCCGGTCTGGGTTGAAGTGTCGCGTTGATTTCCCTCTGCCGGTCATATTAGCAGAAACTTCTAGGTATTCGTCCTCTTGTCGAACGAACTTCTTCCCATGAAAACGCCTTGGCTTGGAAATTCTCTCGAACACCGAGACTCTCTTTGGGGTTTTAGAACAGCAGCATTCTGACAACACCACCTTGATGATGTTGGCACACGGACAGTGAGACTTCGTGTCTTGAGCGTATCTCTTTCGAGACTTTTCCATACCCCCAGATCTATAGTACAACTCGTCAGTTTGATAACTGGAGCAATTCATAGAGTGTTGGCATGACTTCCCAGGTATAACACCATCATCATCAGACGAATGTGCTTCCCTCTGGGGATGCGACGCTTTATTAGCGTTTTCAAAAGTCGCACGTTCAAGTTTATGCTTCTGCGAGCGTGAAAACTTAACGGGCTCTTGCACTTCGACCCGCAATCCAATGCGGTCGGTAACAGGGGCTTTCCCTCTATTATCTTTCTTGGGGGGATTGATACGACCCCCAGTCTGATTTGTCATTTGGGGACCTTTCAATGGTCCCAATCGCTCCTTGACAGGTGCTTTACCTCGGTTCTCCGGTAAAGGACCGAGGCGACCTTTCAAAGGAACCCTGGATCTTGAAGGATCCACGTTCTTGCCTAACTCCGTAGGAGGTGCGGGAACGGGATCTGGATTTGAAGAAGTTTGGGTGATAACTCCACCCACTTTTGTCTTAGGTGCCAATTTTGACTTTGGCACCCAAACCCGTTTATGTGTGAACGGCTTTTTGACCGCCTCTTCTTTCTGCATCTCTTCCGCTTTCTGCAGAAGGACTCGGGCATGCGCGATCAACGCGCGGCGTTTCTTGATTCGCTCTTCGAGAGTGGAGCGAGTCTTCTTGACGCGGACCCATTCATTTGTCTCCGCTTTAGAGGAGGAGTTAGTTGTTCGTCGTTGTTGCTCTTGGCGCTGTCTGGATTTTAGATCCTCATTGTAGTGGATCCCGTCCATCGATTCTGCGGCTTTGGCCAATTGTCGTGCAAGGCGTTGTCGCCATCTTTGGCGCGCCCTCTTCGACAAAGTTGGAGCAACTTCAACAGTCGTCTTTGTGGCGGAAGGGAGATCTGGATCTGCAGCCTCGACCTCTTTGGATGCCGCCGGGATGTCACGGGGCACGGGTGCAGCAAAGGCGACGGGATCTTGGATCTTAGAGCCGAAGGTCCCGCGAACGTCTTTGGAAGAGGAGGTCTTCCTGCGCCTGTTTGGAGAGGCGGATCTGGAGGAGGAGGAAGAGAGGTACTCTTCAAACTTCTGCTGATCGAACTCATATTCGATCTCTTCATTCACCCGGATCTTGAATGCTGGTTGCGTCACGACAGTCTCGGCAGCGAAGCTGTTGGCTCCCACTATGGTCGCCAGCTTGTTTTCATCAAAAGTTGCCTTCATCATTGATTTTATTAATACTTCAAACGTTACAAATGAATTCAAATAACAAAAATAAAAATTATAACTTTTCGAAAATAAACACAAGATCCGTTCGTCGTCTCTTGCTTGCGTGGGTCTTTAGCCTGTGACGGGGACGTCGATATCCGTGGACTACCTGGCAATCAGATCTGATCCAGAAAAATCGGGCAGAGCTTCGTCGATCCGCGAGGAGATCTAGAAACTTGAAGTGCCTATCTCGAATAAAGCGAGATATTTGCTCTTCTTAGGATTACCGACGAGGGGTAATGCTAAGGAACGGATGCGGGTGCTGTAGATCTGATGAAGAACTCTCTTGTGTTGAAGTGCTCGATCACTCTTCACTCCAGCAGGGCTTCGCCAATTTTCCAAAAATCCAGATCCCAAAAAGTGAGGCCTCAGGCTTCTATTTATAGGTTTGAGGGGATAGTACTAGGGCGTCTCAACTTGGTGCGGACACCCTTGGAGCGTCTCAACTTGGTGCAGACACCCTTGGAGCGTCTCAACTTTGTGTGGACACCCCCGGGATGTCTCCAAAAATCTAGGACACCCCTGGGGTGTCTCCAAAAATTTAGGACACCCCTGGGGTGTCCCCAAAAATCTAGGACACCCCTGGGGTGTCTCCAAAAATCCAGGACACCCCTGGGGTGTCTCCAAAAATCTAGGACACCCCTAGGGTGTCTCCAAAAATCTAGGACACCCCTGGGGTATCTCCAAAAATCTAGGACACTCCTAGGGTGTCTCCAAAAATCTAGGACACCCCTGGGGTGTCTCCAAAAATCCGAGACACTCCGCTGAGGTGCATTCGTCCGTTTCCGCTGTAAATTCTTCGTCCGAACTCGGATTTTAGTGATTCGAATTGCGTTGGAATTCTGACGAAGAGTTCTATCAGCTCCAATGGTTGGATTATCTGTAGAACAAACGAGACACGAAAGGCGTTGTTCTTTTTGTAAACATCGCGGGGCTCTCGACTAGCCCGTGCCTTCGTTATTCCGACATTCTGTCAGCTCACGTAGTTCGTCGATTCACTTCAAGCGTTCACCGACGTCAATCGAACTCCTGTGAACCAGATAGTGACGTTCATTATCGTTCCTTAACACTGAGCTGTTCGTGGAGACCTATAGGCAATTTTCGATGCCTACACTCTTCTTCTTCTCTGCTCTGTTCTTCCTCTTACGTTTACTTGCTGTAACATTTTGTTGGTTCCCTGAAAGTCGAGAAGAATTCGCAAATTAAAAAAATTAAAACGTGATTAACATTTTAAAAACGTTAAACGACTAGCATTAATTGCCGAGATTTATGGATTTTAAAGGTGAATAATTAAAACATGTTAACTATAGAATTTATGGACTTAAATTGCTAGATAAAGGACGGAAAACAGACAAAAAATGGCTAGCATATTTAATATGTTTAATAAGATGTAAATGGTGACGGTTTTAAAACCCTATAAAAGGGCCTACAACCGTAAGAAAAAAGATACATTGAAAACACAACAAGCTCTTCTTCTTCTCTGCTCTGTTCTTCCTCTTACGTTTACTTGCTGTAACATTTTGTTGGTTCCCTGAAAGTCGAGAAAAATTCGCAAAGCCTTCTTGAAGCTCGTGCCGACGAGAAGGAGATCACCTGACCGAGGGTCGTTGTATCTCTGAGAACTTTTGCCGTGTAGCCCTGTACGAGAGGGGGGAATTAGATTCTTGGGACAGTGCCTTGCACGCCTCGACCATCAGGCCGTATTTCTAACTTTCATTTATTTTTGTTTGATTCAATTTTATTTCTGACTTACAATAGTGATATGATATTATTTGATTTAATAATCAACTATTTAAAATTCACGTTAATCTTTGTCTAAACAGCTAATATTCCCAACACAAAGCCAGCCGGGGCACCAAAACTGGGTCGGGCGGCCCGGGCCCGGACCCGGCAGCAACGGTCACCAGAGGTGACCGTTGCTGGGAAATGTCGGGCCGGGCAGGGTCGGCCCGGCCCAACACCAATGGTCACCTCTGGTGACCGTTGGTCGGAATTGATCGGCCATAACGGCCATATATGGGTTTTGACCGTTTTGCCCCTAAAACAGTCAAAACGGCTAGAATATGAGGGGTTTTTTTGTCATTTGCCTAGGAGTCTGCCTCTATAAATGGAGGGAGGTTTTCATTTCTTCTCCTCACACCAAAACTCATCTACTTCTCTCTAATACTCTTTTATACAATCTTATACTCTCTTATACTCTCTTAAAATCTCTTATATTTTCTAATACTTCTATCAAATGGCTTCTGGCTCTGATTATGAAGAGCAACACATATCTTCTACCGATCTGGAAATGAGTCCTCCTACAACAACTACTCCTCCTACCGGTGTAAATCCTGAATCTGGTGGCGACAAATCTGCACCAAGAGCTCCTAAAAGGCCGAGATCCGATGTGTGAATTTTTTTTAAGAAGATAGACATCACCAAGAATGAACACGGTAGGATCATCACCCAGAAGGCTAAATGTGCTTTGTGCGGCCAGACTTTCCAAGCTCATCATAAGAGCGACACCAACCACCTCAAACGCCATATAGAAAAGTACAACAAAGGCCAGAATCTTCAAGATAATATCCGACAATCTATGATTTCCCAATCCTCCTCTTCTGGTAGTCTCGGTAGTTGGAATTATGACGCTGCCCGAGCTAGGAAATGCGTAATTAGGTTTATCGTTCTTAAAAACATTCCTTTTAAATTAGTAGAAAATGATGAATTTAAAGATATGTTTAGAGATGGTTTTTATACCGTATTTACAAAATTTTCTTGTCAAACCTGTCAACATGATATTCTAAAATATTATCAGGAGGAAAAAGAAAAAATAATTTCTTATTTTAAAAATTTAAACTGTAAATTTTCTTTAACTTCTGATATTTGGACATCTAAAGTGCAAACTGGTTATTTATGTATCACAGCACACTAGATTGATAAAAATTGACAAATGTTTAAAAGAGTTGTTTCTTTTATTACAATTGAAGAGTCACATACTGGTATTAATATTGCAAATTTAATAATTGAAGAACTTATGAAACTAGAAATTGATCAAAGAATATTTTCTCTTTCACTAGATAATATAAGTAATAACAATGTAGCTGTTGATTTTATCAAAATAACTCTGTCATTGCCATATCATTGTGAATTTTTTCATATTAGATGTATCTGTCATATTTTAAATTTAATTATTTAAAGTGCATTTTCTAAAATTAAACTCATGATAGAAAAGGTTAGAACAGTTGCTAATATGCATAATGCTTCTGAAATGAGAATTAAAAGATGGAAACAATGTTGTAAAAGAAAAAAATTATAAGCTCAGACTAATTCCAAAAGATGTTGACCATAAGTGGAATTCCACCTATGCAATGTTAAGTGTAGCAATAGAATATAAAGAAATTATAAATGATTTTATAAATTTTTATGCTTCTAGTTCTAGCTCTAGTAGTAGTTATGAAATATCTGAAGATGAATGGATAATTATATGTAATTTAAATGAGATGTTACAAGTCTTTTATGATACTATAATATTATTATCTGACTGTTATTATCCAACAATTACTTTAGTTGCTTTACAAATTTTAAATATTCAAAAGTTTTTTTCAAAATATCGTATGGATGATACTTTTGGATCTATAATTTTTCAAATGAAAAGTAAATTTAATAAGTATTTTAGGCCTATTCCTCATATTTTTGGTTTGGGTGTTCTTATTGATCCATGTTTGAAGGATATTGGCCTTCGAAGTTTGTTACAATCATTATATAGTGGACAAATTATAGACCTAGATGATGGATCCACCATTACTGCTACTTCTCATCATTTAGCTATTAGAAATTATTTTCAAACATTATATGATGAGTATACAGCTAGACATGGTGTAGCTACACAACAGTCTATAGCTTCGACGCCTTCGAGCACAAGCCGAGGTAAAAGTGTAAGTTTTTATAGGTACGCAATGGTAGCTGAACTAACTGGTGGATCTAGACTTGGATCAGTATTAGAGATTTCTGAAATAGATGAATATTTATCTGTTTTCTTAGTTAAATGTCAAGGAAATACTTTAGATATTTTGTAATGGTGGAGAGTATATGGATCAATTTCATATCCTATATTTTTCATCATGGTTCGTGACTTACTAACAGTGCAGGTTTCGACGGTAGCTTCGGAATCCGCCTTCAGCACAACAGGATGTTTGATCGACGACCACAGAACATGTTTAGATTCGTATACTATACAAGCGGTGATGTGCTTACAATATTGGTGGAGGTACGAAAAGCGAACGTAAGACATTGATCGGATGGCTATAATTGAAGATAAATTTAAAGAGTTAGGACGAGCAGATAGGTATAAAGATTAGATAATATTCATCAAATTATAATTTTTATTTCTTAGCTTTAAATTTGTAATGAATTATTTTAGAAAAAGTTATAAATGATAGTGATATAGGTGAGTAGGTACCAACCTAGTTGGGATGTACTCATCTATTGTGATGTGATGAATTTCGAAATAAATTTATACTTGTAAAGGCTTTACTGATTATTAATAAAGAAGTTATTTTTATCATCTTTCATTTTTATAACTTTTTGTACTTGTAATTTATGTTATTTCAAGTTATAAAAAAAATTTATGTCGTTTTCTATAATTTATATATATATTTTATGATTTATGAGGATTTTTAAAAATTTTAAAAAAAATTAAAAAAATTTAAAAAAAAACAAGGCGGCCCGGAGCCTGGCCCCCTCAGGCCATAGCCCGAGCCCGGGCCGAGACCCGGCCTGGGCCAATCGGGCCCGGGTCCGGGCTTCGGTTTTACCCGGCGCGGATGGACATCCCTAGTGCAAGGAAACCCTTTTTTTGGTGGGTTCGGGTGTTTTGTTAAGCTTTGGTTTGAAGGGGGGGGGGGAGGTTATTGTTAGGTCTCATGCTTACGAGCCTACTATCTAATCTAGTTTTGATGATTAACAAACAATTCCTAACATCGTTTGTTGAGTGTTTGTAGTTGCTTGTTAGGATTCTACACAAAGATCCTCTAGTCGGATGTTGGTTGGACTTGCACCTACATGATCATATCCATTAGAGGTTGGAAGGAATATTAGATTGAAACTGTGGCAATTTAATCGAAGATCAATATTGTTTTATCGGCAACCAAGAAGAGCTTAATTGAAGATCAAATTGTTTAGGTATAGTGTTTCAGGTTTATACTTTGTGTGTTTATACTTAGAGCTCAAAATTCATACATATACTTTTGTTTTGATTTATTGTTTATTTTGAATTATTATCATTTTATATTATAGACTTAACAACATGATTTTATATCTTTCCTCAAGTCTATAAATCTATTTTAAAGTATTTCAAACCTAGTTTGAAGAAATTTTATCAAAATCCAGTTTTAACGTTTTTGTATTTTTTGAATGGTTTGCAAAATAAATAAGTTTTCACAAATAGGAAACGTAATATGAAAATTTCTTTTTCTAACATGTTTATCTTGATGTTTAAAAACATTTCCTAAAATTTTATAATTTTTGGAGTTAATTTACTATGTTAAACTAATTGAACAAAATCAAGTATTTTAGCAGTTTTTAGAATCCGGAATGTCTGTGTTAAAAGAGTAATTTCTCATAAATGGAAAGTGATATTTCATAAATTCTTTCTCTAACATGTTTATATACATGATTAAAAACTTTCCTACAAATTTTATACTTTTTTAGAGTTTATTTGCTAATTTTAATTAATTTTATAAAGTCATCTACGCAAAAACTCCAGAATCTGTCAAATCTGCCAACGGTCAATCCCATCAGTTGACCGACGCACTGTAGTTAGCCGACTGATCATGTTTTTCCATCTAACGGCTAGTTTTTGATAGCTGTGTTTTTAGGGCTATAAATACCCCCATTTGCCTTGGTTTTTCATAAGGGGTTTTAACAAGGTTTTGGGCTGTTTACCTCAAGTTTTTGGAGATCAAAATTCATTTATAAGAGAGAGAGAGAGAGAGAGAGAGAGAGAGAGAGTTTGACTTGAGCTTTTAGTATTTCACTTATAGTATATTTGGGTTGTGATTGGGTTATTGAATATGAGCTTACAATTAGTTATCATCTTGTTTAGGAAACAAATCATTTTTACTTGTGCTTTTATTGTTAAGATAACATTGTACTACACAAGGACACCGAGAGGAGGGGTTAGTGAGCGACGAGATCAATTCCAAGAGGAGTGGTATTGGTTGTAAAGCTTAGTGAGAGGTGGTAAATCCAAGCACTTGAAGAATGTGACACAGGCTAGGCCAATACTTAGAGAGTGTATTGTGTGATTATAATTGTGTGAGTTGTAAACATTTATTGGTGAGCGCTGAAAACCGATTGTGTAGTTATCTTTTGAGATAGTGGAGATTCTCATTGAGAGTGGGGATCGGAGATGTAGGTCGAGAGTGACCAAACTCCGTGATCATTTGCCTTGTGTTTGTGATTATTTATTTTGCCAATTATTTAATTGTATATCCTTGCATATTTTATTGTATATCACATCATTAGGACATGCTAGTTAACTAAGTTTTAATTTGGCATCATAATTGGATTAGATTAGCAAATACCCTATTCACCCTCCTAGGGTAATTTTATTTGGTATCAGAGCAATTTTATTTGGTATCAAAGCTTGGTGCTCTTGATTTGTAGCTTAATCACCTAGAGTCGAAGATCCAAGTTTTTATATCTTGCTAATATAGTTTTGAGATTATTTGTATTGTTGCTTGCATTTTATATCATGGATATGCATGGTGCACCTAGCTTAGGTTATGCTATTAATATTGCTTCTAAATCAAATTTTTTCTCCTATGCTAAATGGTGTGTTAGATTTAAACTCTTTGTTAGATCTAAACATTTCGATCTATGGAAAATTATCGATTGTGATTATATTATGCCCACATTGGAGAAATCCAAGTGGACTAAAGATGATAAAAAAATATTCACAATGAACAAGCTTTTGTTAAAATTTTTGTTTAATGCTTTGGATACTTGTACTTCTAACAAACTTTCTCATTTTGATAGTGCTTACAATTTATGGAAATTCATAGAAGCACATCAAGAAAATTTGGAGGAGATCCGATGTGCTTTGGTGGATTATACTTCAAGTGTAATTAGAGCTTCATCATGCACACGACCACTAGGTGATAACCCTAGTGATGTATGCGAGTCCGATTCTGAAAGTAATCTTTCTATTCATGAACTCGCTTGTGCATATGAGAAATTAATGCATGCCTATAAAAAATTACATCATTATTTTATTGATTTAAAAAACAAGCATGTAAATTTGAAATCCGATTATGATATGTTAGCATCAAAATTTGATGTTATTTCTAAAGAGAATGTGATTCTTAAGAACAATAATGATAAATTAAAACAAGAACCACGTTTCTCTTAACTTAAAGTTAGCTAGCATATCAAATGACAAAAATGATGCCATGTTAGAAGTAGAAACCAATAGGAATGAATTTAGTTCATTAAAAGTTAATCATGTTTCATCTACTTCTATTGCCAATTGATGCGGCATAAACATATACCAAAAATTGCAAGTGCATAATTAATCAAGTTAGTATAAAAAGTTATCGATCTCACGAAGAAGGTATTTGTAGGAGAAAATTAGATTCGGTTCTTATGTTTTGTGCGTGATAATTAGGAGTGATGAGTGAATGTGGTTGTGGAGAGATAGAGAGAGTGGAAGTGATAGTGTGTAAATCGGCACGAAATGTAAGTGAGAGTGGATGTAACAAAGAATGAATGATTTTCACAAGGAAAGGTGAATAAAATTAAGAATCAAAAAGGAGAATCAAGAATAAAAAGAAAATTCAAGAAATTAAAGATGGCGGATTCAATTAAAGATATGAGTAATCTAGAATTGAATCCACTTCTTAGAAAAGGTTGATTCCCTAGAGGGTTCTAACCTAAAGGCAAATTAAAAAAATGAAAATGAACAAAAAAACTAAACCCAAGAGGGTTCTAGCCTCAAGGTAAATAGTGCAAGAAAATAAAATAGTAATTTCCTAGAGGGTTCTAGCCTTAAGGCGAATCAAAGAAAATAAAAAAAAATAAAAACTAATCCCAGGAGGGTTATAGCCTCAAGGCGAATAGTGCAAGAAAATAAAATCTAAACTACAAAATAAATTGCAAAAACTAAGCTACAAAATAAATTACAAGAATTAAATGTGAGAAAATAAAGACATGAAATAAATCTATACTACAAGCATGAAAAATAAATCTAAACTACTAAGCAATAAGAAAAGAAATAAAAGAGAAAATAAGAAAAAAAAACCTTCAAATTGATCTCCATCTCCATCTTCATCATCCAACAAAGAGAAGAAAAGAAAATTTTAAAGTGGTGAAAAAATTCTTTTATTAATTGTAACAAAAAGTTATAAGTTTGGAAGGTCTTCTCAATTAAGAGTAATCCTCCTCTCCAAATAAAAATACAAAATTTTTCACAACCCTAATCCCTCACTCTCTACCCTTATTTATAGTAAACATCAGTGAATGTGAGCCCATGGATCGAAATCTTATCCAAAACAATCCATTTTCAGCCTTTGATGCATAACAGAACGTCTGACATCGATGCAGGCATCGATGGCGGCATTGATACCCGCTTCGATACTTGCATCGATGCTCCAATAAAAACTTTGACTTCACGGATGGCTTCGTCTTTTCGAGATAGATGATTTTTATATATTATATGTTAAATTCCGCCTTCCGGATTGAAAGATATCGTCGTTTCTTTGCGGCCAACCATTTTGAATATGATTTCTTTTCATATTGGATTTTTGATTTTCTTCGGCTTCTACAGGCTACTCGGCTTGATTCTGGGCTTTAATAAAAGGTTATAAAATAAGGAAGTTGGAGTCTTTTAGGCTTTTATTCATTATTTCTTTATTAACTTACAATTAAAGATAAAAACAATGGATATATTTATTCATATAAAATAGATAATGAGGGTATAAAATTATAATAAAATGTGATTATTAAATATCCCTACACATAAACTTTTGCTAGTCCTCTAGCAAAGAAAGAAAAAGGAAAGAAAACCTAACTCACTTTTGTAGGAATCACGGTTGTATTTAACGCATACAACAAGCCTTTAAACCCCTAGGTTACCCTAGTGAACGAGTCGTAGTCTCGTGAGGGTTTGTAGTGAACATACCCACAAAATTCGGTCTTCTTGCCAAATTAAAGAAGTTAGTGAATAACTAAATTTACTTGATAATTTTAGACAATCTAATTGAAGCTAGTTATTACTCAAGAAAACGTTTTTATAAATAACTCTAAGGTAAATTTTCTAGAAAATCTTCTCATTATAGCAATACAAAACCAAGCCAAACTTAGAAATTAAATTTAAAAGTTTTGAAAAGAACATGCTAACTCTTTGTTTTAAATAATTTTTAAGTTGTTTGATCTAAAATATTTTCCAAGACCATATATACAAATATAACTATATATATAAAATATTTATTAGTATTTTTATTTTTATTATATTTTTTTTGTTTTTAACTCTTTCTTTCTTGGTGATTTTTTTCTACTTTACAGGCTTTCTAAAAGACCATTTAACGAGTTTTGGGCTAATGGATCCCAATCCAATTGTGCTTAGGTCATCAAGTATGGAAATACTCCTTGGGCTTCATTACTCAGCCAGCTTAGGTTTTATAAGATAGAATCACCTTGAATTCAAGAGTTTTTTCTTTCTTTTTTTTTTCTTTTGGTGCCCATTTTTCGCACTCTTCTTTTGCAATGTTATTTTTCTTATGTATATGTATATATATTCTGAAAAATATGTAAATCAAGATACTTTGAAAAATTATTTTCAACTCTAAGCTAAGCATGCATAAATTCCATTATTTTAAATAAAAATCTAAGTTAAGGCCTAAGTAAAGTATTTCTACTTTGAAAATCATTTCTTAAGAAATTTATTTAGAGTTATTATAAAAGGTAAACTTGAGTAAATAACAAACTAGGGATTAAAAAAATTTAAAATTTATCAAATAAATCAATTATTATATAACTCTATCAATTTGGCAAGTGACGATATGTTTATAATTTTTTTAAGAAAGAAAAATAAATAAAAATGCAACTAAAAAGGTAAAATAAAGAGTAAAAAATAGTTAATTCCCACACCCACACCTAAATTATGCATTGTCCTTAATGCACAAAGTAAAGCAGATAAGAAGTGAAGTACTTATAATTGGTCAGCTGATGAAAATCTGTAATTACCTTTGGTCTTGTGGAGGATAAAATCATCAATATATATATATATATATATATATATATTCCTTTTATTTTATTTTATTTTTAATTTTTTACTTTCTTTTTTTTTATTTTTTTACAAAACTGAACAAGAAACTCTAAAATAAGAGACGGTTTTATTATGCTGAAATAAACAAAATAAGTAATATAGAATAAAATATTCAACATGAAGAGCTCGTGTTATACATTGAATCCTACCTTATTGTTGAAAATTCTTCCCCAGATTTTAAACAAATTCAGAATAATATAATCAATAATGTGAAATTCCAAGCATTTCGAGGTGTTCAATAATTCTTATGGCAATGGAAGGTAGGTATTATTGGTGTCATGCGTTTTGAACTTAGATTCTTGATTTATGAATGTTTATTTTCTAATAACCAATTTTTCTTTAACACTTTCCTCAACCCCAAGCTTCAAGATTGAGGTGTAAAAATTTGATTGTTATTTATTTTCTAAAAATCTTAGTTCATCAAGAAAGAGTTTTTCAAAATTCAGTTTAAAGTAGCAATTGTTTAACACAGTTTCTTTATTTTGACAAACCTGATCTGCTTCTCCTAATATTTTCAGCTCCTCACCGAAGATTTCCTCAAAACTTGGATCTGACTCTTCTTCTTCTTCCTCTGGTCTTTCCTGAATTTAGTTATCAGAAGGAGAATGAATTGGAACAAGTATCTGGCTTAAATGTGTTCTTTCCTGATTATCGACCTGTTTTCCTGACTATAGTGCATTCATTTGAGTGTCCTTAGGATTGACCACGGGTTGACTCAGAATTTCCCCTTCCTCTCCTTCCCTTATGGCACTAGCTAGTTGATCAATGTAGATTTCTAATATAGCTATGGCTTGAGTGTTAGAGTTAAGTATGAGTTCGGTTGACTGCATAAAGCAGTTCATCGTGTAGGATGTTTGAGTTAACATATTCGTGGCTAGTGTGGAGGCCTTAATTTTGATTTCAAAACCTTTTTCTAAAATATTGAGATGTTCATCATGATCTGTATCAAGAGGAGTGTGATTTATAGCTTGATGATGAAAAGATTGATATGACAGATTTGGTTGTTGAAAATTAGGTTGAGAACTGAAAGGAACTGTGTTTCCCCTAGGAAAATGTTAGGTTGAGGAGGGAGTGTAGTTTTGATTCCATACAAAGTTTGGGTAATTTTCCCAACCTGGGTTATAGGTTGAAAAAATGGATCATTCACAGAGTACTGAAATACAGCGTTAACATTATCATCGCAGTGCATGGTTCTCTCAGATAGGCTCTCTAAAAACTCCCAAGCATCATTGGGGATTTCATTCCTATTGGGATAACATAAATTTTAGAAAACATGTGGATTAGCCATTTGGTCAAAACAAATTTGTCGATGTGTATTGTCCCTAATCCACGTTTTGCATGCACCCAAAATAATTTCTTTTTATACCCTTTTTTTAAGATAAAACAAAAGTTAGTTTTTTTTTATGAGAAGAAAAAGAAAAAACCTAACTAAAACAAATCACAAACAATCACTTTGCAATCACTTTAACTCTAGGGTTAAGCCTAACTCAGCTAGACCAGCTCCTAACCAAAAATTCCTTAAGTGAAAAGATAAAAATTTTACTCGGTTAGTTAGCTTGGTGAGGATAGGAACAGAGGTTGATCAGAGATCGATTAAGTATCTCGTTCCTTACAGAGTGCTTTACGCAACCCTTAAACCATGCCTTAGACACCAACTAATCCAAGAAAACATAAACCGGTTCACCTAAAGATTCTTTGTTCCTTATTGAGCTCGATTCCTTTGGGTCAATGTATAATGAGTTTTATTAGGCTTGGGTTGTGTAGTGAGGAATTAGTAATTTTTGGGCTAAGGAAAGGGTGATGAAATCTCTCACCTTATCTTGATTAGGGGGTTTTGCCCTTAAGAATATTTTCAAGTGTGTGCCAAATTAAGATGCTCAAATCACTTTGGTGAATTCCTACTAACTATATAAAATGCAACCCTAGGAATTAAAAGCGACTAAAAAGGATGGTAAAAATAAAATCTTTTTTTTAATTAGGGTTAACAATCAAACAAATGAGAAGAGGGAATTTGTTTGAATTTATTATCTTGTTAGTAAATGTCAAAGTGAAGGGTGAATTTTATTATGGTCACAAAAATAAAATCTTTTTTTAAAGATCCTAATTGTCACTAATTGTGAGAAACTAACTAAAGGTGCGGAATTGAAAATATTAGAAAGAAGACTTATCACAAGCGAATCTCCAATTCCTCAATATCCAATTCTTGATCTTTAATCTCCAAGTAGTTCTTTCAAAAAAAACACACAAGTTAAAGAACTAAAATAATAATAATAATCCTACTTAAGCACCTTCCCCAACAACGGCGCCAAAAACTTGATGCGGCATAAACATATGCCAAAAAATTACAAGTGCACATTAATCAGATTATAGTATAAAAAGTTATTGATCCCACGAGGAAGGTGTTTTTAGGAGAAAATTAGATTCGGTTCTTATGTTTTGTGCGTGACAATTAGGAGTGATGAGTGAATGTGGTTGTGGAGAGATAAAGAGTGGAAGTGATAGTGTGTAAATCGGCACAGAATGTAAGTGAGAGTAGATGTGACAAAGAATGAATGATTTTCATAAGGAAAGATGAATAAAATCAAGAATCAAAAAGGAGAATCAAGAATAAAACAAATTCAAGAAATTAAAGATAGCGGATTCAATTAAAAATATGGGTAATCTAGAATTGAATCCACTTCTTAGAAAATGGTGATTCCCTAGAGGGTTCTAGCCTCAAGGCGAATCAAAGAAAATAAAATATAAACAAAAACAAAAACTAATCCCAGAAGGGTTCTAGCCTCAAGGTGAATAGTACAAGAAAGTAAAATCTAAACTACAAAATAAATTGTAAAAACTAAGCTACAAAATAAATTGCAAGAATTAAATGCGAGAAAATAAAGACATGAAATAAATCTATACTACAAGCATGAAAAATAAATCTAAACTACTAAGCAATAAGAAAAGAAATAAAAGAGAAAATAAGAAAAACAAACATACAAATTGATCTCTATCTCCATCTTCATCATCCAACAAAGAGAAGAAAAGAAAAATTTAAAGTGGTGAAAAAATTCTTTTATTAATTGTAACAAAAAGTTACAAGTTTAGAAGTTCTTCTCAATTAAGAGTAATCCTCCTCTCTAAATGAAGATACAAAATTTTTCACACCCCCAAGCCCTCACTCTCTACCCCTATTTATAGTAAACATCAGTGAATGTGAGTCCTTGGATCGAAATCTTATCCAAAACAATCCATTTTCAGCCTTTGATGCATAATAGAACATTTGACATCGATGCAGGCATCAATGCCCGCTTTGATGGTAGCATCGATGCTCCAATAAAAAAATTTGACTTCACGGTTGGCTTCATCTCGTCGAGATAGACGATTTTCATATATTATATGTTAAATTCCGCCTTTCAGATTGGAAGATATTATTGTTTCTTTAAGGGCAACCATTTTGAATATAATTTCTTTTCATATTTGATTTTTGATTATCTTCGGCTTCTACAGGCTACTCGGCTTGATTCTTGACTTCAATAAAATGTTATAAAATGAGAAAGTTGGAGTCTTTTAGGCTTTTATTCATTATTTCTTCATTAACCTACAATTAAAGATAAAAATAATTATTAGTGATATATTTATTCATGTAAAATAGATAATGAGAGTATAAAATTATAATAAAATATGATTATCAAATATCCCCATACCTAAACTTTTGCTAGTCCACTGGAAAAGAAAGAAAAAGGAAAGAAAACCTAACTCACTTTTGTAGGAATCGCAGTTATATTTAGCACATATAACAAGCCTTTAAACCCCTAGGTTACCCTAGTGGACGAGTTGTAGTCTCATGAGGGTTTGTATTGAATATACCCATAAAATTCGGTCATCTTACCAAATTAAAGAAGTTAGTAAATAACTAAATTTACTTAATAATTTTAGACAATCTAATTGAAGCTAGTTATTACTCAAGAAAACGTTTTTATAAATAGCTCTAAGGTAAATTTTCTAGAAAATCTTCTTATTATAGCAATACAAAACCAAGCCAAACTTAGAAATTTAATTTAAAAGTTTTGAAAAGAACATGCTAACTCTTTGTTTTAAATAATTTTTAAGTTGCTTGATCTAAAATATTTTCCAAGACCATGATATATGAAAATAAAAAACAAATTGCTAGAGAATAGAGTTTGAGAAACTTCTTTATTAAACACAATAGAGGTTGGAGATGATTGAGGATGAATTCCTCAATTGAAAGATCAAGCCACCTCTTGTAAACACAAACTTAATCACTTGAATAAACTTTAAAACCTTTTTTAAACTATTGTTAAAACTCACTTGCAAAGATGTCTATTACTGATGAGAAGTTAGGGGTTTATATAGGAAGAGAAAACAACAGACAAAAACCCAAGCAAATCAGCAAAAATCTTTCAAAAACCAAGAAACAGATTCTGTACAAAACTAGCCATTGGACCGCCTGTCAATCGACTGACAGGAAGCATTAGTCGACTGGTAAACCGAACATTATATTCAAAAACAAGCTTATCAGTCGATTGAAAAATATTTTCCAGTTGACTGGTTAATCGACGTAAACACAACAGAGAGCAAAATGAATATTCCAGATACTTTTTTCAGTTAACTTATCAATCGACTGATGTCATCAGTCGACTGATAACAGGTTTTCAGCCTGAACTGATTTTAAGTTGAATTTCAAGGCTCTGTTAAAAATAACAAATAAAATCCAAAAAATATAAAACTTTGGGAAAGTTTATAAACATGAATATGAACATGTTGGAAAAAAATTTTAAATAGCTTTTACCACTTGTGAAAACACAGGAAAATTCAATAATGCTAAAATACATAGTTTTCAAACATGTTAGTTTTTGCTATTTTAGATCAAATGAGGTTTTGAACGCTTGTGTAACCTTTTTATGGACTTAACAAATGATGTTAACATGGTTGATATAGTACAAAACATATTTGAATGTAATTTGCATAAAAACACTCATTTTCATGAAAATTCACAAATGAATTGTGTGTGCAAACTTAAGCTTATAGAATTAATCACACACAATATTATCCTATACTAAGTATACTCAAATAATCTTGATCTTCGATGTGGCTTGACTTGGTATACTAGTGAATGAAGCTTGAACTTGGATCTTCAACTGAACTGTGTTGGCTTCACCCACTATTCCTCCATCCTCCATTGGATATGACCGTTGGAGCGTAATTCCATCCATCCTCCAACAAGTTGTTTGCCTAGAATAAATACGAAAACAAAAACACTAGACAAATAATATTAGTGATAAATTGTTTGTTAAACGTTATTAAAATAAGAAGGCCAATAATTCCCCCTTTTTGATGATGACAAACAATTTTCTAAAAGATATATGCATGAATATATAGATTATAAATCATATGCATATAAATATGCATATAAACAAGGGAATGTGTATAAACAAGGGAATGTGTATACTCACAACATTTCTCACAATATTTCTCCCCCTTTGACAACATCAAAAAGGGGAAAAACAAGAGAGCGAAAGCTCCCCCTACCTATAAGCATTGGTGAGTAATAAATATAGGGATTCTCCCCCTATTAAAAAGCCTGAAGGAATGGTTAGCCTTAATATATATGTAGATAAGGACTGTGAAAACATAGTACATTGAGAAGAAATATAGTTCACAACCACATCCACACATGTATCCATAGGCATCAAAAAAAGAACATGACATACATAGCCAAAATGATGAATTTGCCACAACTCATATATGTTCAAGTTACAAACCAAGCTAAAAAACATACTACATAAACCATACAAATCCATAAGTCATAGTATCATACAAACATAAACCACAGAGATTCGCACAAACCACTAAAAACAAAATATTACGATACGATGTTTTTCAAAAGTATAACCAAAATAGAAGTGATAACAATCTACATCATGTAGATGAAGGTCCTGGACCCTGTGAAGGCTTCAGAATGGTGAGGATATCGACAAGCTGGTGCCCTAAGCCCTCAACTTGATGTCCCAAGCCATCCACTCTACCCACCAACTCCTCCTGACGGCGCTTAATGCTTCCTAATCGCTCATGTACCCCAGTCATGAACTTAGATAAAGGATCTAAAGTAGGTGGAGAAGGGCGAGGAGGTCTATATGAGGTATCAGAAGATGATGAAGAATCATCGGATGCTATAGGCTCTGGAGGAGGCTCTGGAGGAATCTCTAAAGAGGGATGCCTCTCAAGTGCTAACTGGGTAGCCGGAATACCCATACGATTTAGAGCGACAGTGTTGATAAATGGTTTAATTTTGATGAAGGGTTCGCCGAAAAGATCAATATCAAAGTGTTTAAATATGGTAGTGAGAATGACCCTGTATGGAAGGAATTTAGTGTGTTTAGAGGCCATGAAATCGAAAATGATTTTCCCCTAAAGGATACCCATAGAGCCGATAACTTCATAGATAGCACATGCGAGGTCTTGGGAATAATGATTGTAACCCCCAGTTTTGGGGATTAAATTATAACTTAGAATCCGCCCAATGACCTTAGCAAGGAAGGTAGTGTTGTGAGAGTCAAGAGGAGGTAGGTGACCAGGAAGAAGTACTAATGAGGAAATGTCATGGTTTTCAAAATCTATGTCAGCAAGATAGGTGTCTCCCCTAGGAATTCCAAGAATTTCCACAAATTCATTTGCGGTGAAAGAGTGATGACAACCCTTGATAACAGAAGTGATGATAGGAGTGCGAGGGTCAGTGGAGATAACTTGTAGATTCGCATAGAACAACTTCACAAGATAGTGATAATATGGGGGTGCATTAATTGAGTCGAAAAGGTGGTATAAACTAGTATCCTTAAGAACAGTAACGACATATAAATGCTTGCACTCCTCATAGTTAATGAATCTACCAGGAAAGATTCTCAAACGACACAAAGACTGATATTTTTCAAGCAATGCAGGGTAAGCAGTTGATTTTCATAAAATTCTATATTTGAAGCTGAGGGATTTTGGGTACTAGGGCTCGGAGCAGGAGCCTGAGATGAGGAGGCTTTTCCTCGATTGGTTCTAGGGCGTTTATTGCCTTGGTTCTTGATTATAGAGCAAAATGAAAGATTATATAACCAAAATAATTTCTAGACCTTGAAACCCTAACTAGAGATAAACCCTAGACCTAAGCAAGAAGAAGAACAAGAGAGTGAAGGAGATTTATAGCCTCTAGTGGAGTTCCAAGCTCAGAAGACGACAGAGGTGCGGCGATCGCCGGAGAAAACGATGAAGAGAGAGAGAGATCGGTCGACGGATTTGGGAAAAATCAGAATTGAGAGGGAATGGGAACAGTTTGGGGTATAAATTAAAGACCAAGGGCTAAGATTTATTCTCAGAAAAAATTGAGCGGTCTGGATTTAGTAAGCAGAGCGGGTCGGGTCCAAATAAAACAAAGCTTCGAAAGAAAAAAAATTCGTTTACCAGCGAGTCCGTTAGTCGACCCATCAGTCGACTGATGTCATCAGTCAACTGATTAGTCGACTGATGTGCTGAAAAACTATTTTCTTATATTTTAAAACCTTTTTGAGATTTTATATCTTAATAAATATATGTAAAATTATGTATACTCATAAAATCATTGATTAAACACCTCAAATGAAAAACTTCAAATAATATAAAATTTTCAAAAGAAAATATATATATGAAATTTTCATAAAATCAATTTAACAATTCATCCTATAAAACAAAGCTTATAAAACAGAATGAAGTTAATTTTGTTTTGGCACTCAAATTTTTTTGACGCTGAAAGAGTTTGGGACATGACCCCCATCATTTAAATTCAAGGCCCTAGGGTTATGAACCCATTTGGGCGTATTTTGTGCATGGATATGGTCAAAACAAAAATTGTATACATGACCCATACGATTGCAATTTGTGAAATGTAGGGTTTTGAATGGTTTGTGTTGACTGAATTGTTGTGCATGTGGTTTATTTGCAAAAATAGGTTTTTCTTTGTAATCATTTTGCAAATGAGAATTTCTTTTCAAATCGAAACAAAACATGGCCAAATGACCAAAACGACCACTGTATTCACATTTGTACACATGAGAATATTTATGATTTACACTATGTGTGTGTTCATATATGAGATGAAGAAGCTTGATGAGATGCATAATCATGAATAGGCTTGTTAAGCTTTTGTGCATTATGACAAAATTTGGCTATATGGCCTTTAAGACCACAAATAGAACATTTGTAAATTTTGTTATATATGTGTGCATAGTGAGTAGGTTTCTTAGAAAAATTATCATTATACTTTGTACACAAGTCCATAAGCTTTTAATTATTTGCAATACAAGTGTTTAGTATAGAATCTAAGGTCGATATGCATTTTTTCATTTGATTCAACTCATCATTGTGCATACAAGTATTGCTACTAGAAGTAGGATAAATATAATCATTTACCATAGAGTTTATTTTATTTTTACTCATCTCTACTTCTAACATGGCATCATATTTTTCATGAAGCAATCTAGCATTTTCTAATCTCAAAATTTCATTGCATTCTTTAAGATTTATATTTTCATTTGCAATTAGATCAAACTTAGAGACTAGTGTTTCATGAGAGGATTTCATATTAACATGCTTACTTTCCAATTTAATATAGCTATTGTATAATTTTTTAAATTCAAGCGCAAGCTCATCAAAAGTGATAACATCATCGTTGTCAAGCTCGCGTACCTCACTAGGTTATCACCTAGTGGTTGTGTGCATGATGCTCCAATGGAACTTGAAGAGAAAGTCTCCAAAGCTTGTTGGATCGCCTCCAAGTCCCCTTAATGTGCTTCAATAAATTTTCATAAGATGTAAGCACTATCAAAATGAACAAATTTGTTAGAAAAGTATGAGTAAAAAGCACTAAGCAAATATTCTAACAAAAGCTTGTTCATATTAAACATTCTTTTATCATCTTTACTCCACTTGGATTTTTCCGAAGTGGGTACAATATAAGCGTCTTCAATAACTTCCCATAAACCGAATTGTTTAGATCTAACAAATATGTTAAATCTAAAACACCATTGGTCATAGCGGAAATTGTTTATTCTAGGAGCAACATTAGGATCATAGACTAAACAAGGTGTACAAAGCATGTCCACGATAAAAAATGAGCAAGCAAGATTACAATGAATCTTAAAACTAGATTAGCATAAAAAGAAAACTTAGATCTTTAACTCAAGGTGATTAGACCTTAAATCAAAGAGCACCAAGCTCTGATACCAATTGTTAGACCCTAGAATGGGGTGATTAGGGTCTTATGCTAATTTAATCTGATTCTATGCCAATTAAAACTAATTAACAAATTATTCTTGTAAGATAAATATATAATATGTTATAAGCAAGAATATGCAATATAAACAAAAGTAAACTGGAAGATAGTGTGCAAAAAGACAAACGTAAACAAACGATATGATTACGGAGTTCAGTCCCCACGACCTATGTCTCCGCTCCTCACCTCGAGGAGATCTCCACTAACACAACCGGGTTTTCTACGCTTACCCGAATAACGTTTACACCTTATAATATGGTTTTCTAGTTCACCGAAAACTTTACAACTTACACACTAGCAATACACTTTACACCCTCTAAGTGTTGGCCTAGCCCGTGTCACCTTCCTCAAGTGCTCGGAATTACAACCTACCTCTAGTCTTTACTACTGACATCACTCCTCTCGGAACTGACCCCGTCTCTTACTAACCACTTCTCTCGGTGTCCAAGTGTAGTACAATGTGCAACTCACAAAAGGCTTAATTACAATAAAATGTTCTCTAACATGAATGAGAACTCAATGTAGGCTCAATCTCACAAATCACAATCCCACAACCCAATATGATGTATGAAATCTTATAATCTCAATTAGGGTGTGTATGTGTGATAAAATGAGTATAAAGGTAATCAAACTCAAATAACAAACTAGCAATAATGATATATGAAAATCAAAAACAAATTGCTAGAGAATAGAGTTTGAGAAACTTCTCTATTAAACACAATAGAGGTTGGAGATGATTAAGGATGAATTCCCCAATTGAAAGATCAAGCTACCTCTTGTAAACACAAATTTAATCACTTGAATAAACTTTAAAACCTTTTTTAAACTCTTGTTAAAACTCACTTCTAAAGATGTCTATTGCTGATGAGAAGTTAAGGGTTTATATAGGAAGAGAAAACAGCAGACAAAAACCCAAGCAAATTAGCAAAAATCTCCCAAAAACCAAGAAATAGATTCTGTACAAAACTAGTCATTGGACAGCCTGTCAGTCGACTGACGGGAACCATCAGTCGACTGATAAGCTGAACGTTATATTCAAAAATGAGCTTATCAGTCGACTGAAAAATATTTTCCAGTCAACTGACAGAGTCAGTCGACGAAAACACAACAGAGAGAAAAATGAATATTACATGCACTTTCTTCAGTCGACTCATCAGTCAATTGATATCATCAGTCGACTGATAACAGGTTTTTCAGCCTGAACTGATTTTTAAGTTGAATTTCAAGGCTCTGTTAAAAATAACAAATAAAATCCAAAAATTGTAAAACTTTGAGAAAGTTTATAAACATGAATATGAACATGCTGGAAAAAGAATTTTTCAAATAGCTTTTACCATTTGTGAAAACACAGGAAAATTCAACAATGCTAAAATACGTAGTTTTCAAACATGTTAGTTTTTGCTATTTTAGATCAAATGAGGTTTTGAACGCTTGTGTAACCTTTTTATGGACTTAACAAATGATGTTAACATGGTTGATATAGTCCAAAACATATTTGAATGTAATTTGCATAAAAACACCTATTTTCATGAAAATTCACAAATGAATTGTGTGTGCAAACTTGAGCTTATAGAATTAATCACACACAATATTATCCTATACTAAGTATACCTAAATAATCTTGATCTTTAATGTGGCTTGACTTGGTATACTAGTGAATGAAGCTTGAACTTGGATCTTCAACTGAATTGTGTTGGCTTCACCCACTATTCCTCCATCCTCTATTGGATATGACCGTTGAAGCGTAATTCCATCCATCCTCCAACAAGTTATTTGCCTAGAATAAATATGAAAACACAAACATTACACAAACAACATTAGTGATAAATTGTTTGTTAAACATCGGATCGTCAACGAGAAGCAAACTCGACACTAACATCGAGGGAGACATCTCATCGCTATCGTGAAGAACATAGGTTAAACAAAGGGAAGGATCTCTGTTGACCTTTCCCTCTTTTATAAATCGGAAAACCGATCGAGAAGATTTGTAATTTCTTTTCTAAGTCTGTTAGAGAGAAGTTGTATCGAGAGAATTATAATTCATTCTTTTTCTAAGTCTGTTAGAAAGAATAATACAAATTTAATTCTCAATTATCTTCTTTTAATTTTCCTACTAAACAATAATCATCCATAATCATATATATTTTTTTTTAAATGAGTTATGGATTTATACCTTCAACTGCCAATGGGGTAATTTAGGGCTAAAAACCGAAGCAACAAACCGAAGCAACCAACCGAGGCAACTAAAAAAGAAATTTTTAGGATCAATCCTCAAAATCAAAGCTTGAAATTGAAGAAAGGAGCTCAAGATTGAAGCTGAAAACCAAAGCAACCAACTGACAGCAACCAACCGCAGCAACAAAGCCAACTCAGCTTGGCATCAACGATCAAAATTGAAGATCGTAATCGATTAAAGAAGCTCAAGTTAGAAGCTATAAAAAGAACCCTAACCAACTAACATCAACCCACCGAAGCCAACTCAAAGCTCATAATCAAAGCTGTAAACAAAACCCTAAAATGACAAAAATCGAAAGCCAACAACCAACAATAGAGCTCAATCCTGAGCCTCCTCTTTGAAAAATAAATCAAAGAACAGTTCGAGAAGAGTCACAATGAGGATTTAGAAGAGGCGAGAGAAGATTAGCGGGAGAAGGCCGAAACCTAGTCTAGGGTTTGTGGTGCTGCGGATTCCGAAAAACAAGGAGAAAGGGAAATAAAGCGGGTGGTGTCAGCTATTTTACCCAATTCCACCCAAACCCATTAGATTTGGGTTTCCATAAAACCCCCCTCTTATCCAACTTTATAAATTTTAAAATCTATAAAATTGTTATGAACCAAACTTAGGAATAGGATATATTTAGAATCCTTTATTTACAGTTTTATCCATGTTAGATCTAATTCCTATTCTTATTCTATAAAAAGAGTAAAACATACACCCCCCTAAACAACGTTCGGAGCTTAGGTACAAACCATTATTTTTTTCCTTCTTTCTAAGGGATTGTTTGCATCGATAATAATTTTCTTTATTGCTTCCATTAAATCATTTAAAAGAAACAAAAGAACAAGCTTTACACGTGTAACTCTTCTCTTTATAAAGAAAACAAATTTGTGCTCCCTAGTAACACACACAAAAACTCCTACGTAGTAGCCTCTGCTTACATAGGATTCTTTGTCTGTGCCGGTGATGCGTTATCCGTGGACCACCGAGCAACATTTCCAAGTTAGATACGAAGAAGGCTTGGAGTTAATGTTTTGAAGGGAAAAGAATAACAAAAGTAAGTATTGTAAGACAAGTACTCTTCTCAAGATCAAATCTAAGTTTGAACTCAAGGAAACACCAAAGGACTCTTGAGAATGCTTGAAAGTGGATGAAGAACTCTCTCTTGCTCTCAAAGTTTGCTAAATGTCAGCCTCTCTGTTTTTTTCCTGTGCACAAGTATGCCAAAGGGTGTTTATAGCCATTAGGAGCCATGACCGTCAAGTAGGAGTCAAAACACTTGGTGGTCACTGTTTCATGTGGGCGAGATAGTGTCCACTGTCTCAGCCAAAGGAGATAGCTTCAGTGACTTTGTAACTGTCATCCACTACCTTAAAGAGTGTTAAATGTCATACTTTTTGTGAGTAGTGGGTGTATTTCTAGGATGTAACTACTCATTAACGTTAATGAGCATTCCTAAGCACTTATGGAGCCAAGTGAACCCCACAAAACCCAACAAAACTCGCTGAAGACTTGGGAGGCTATCTCGTAGTTGGCGAGACAGTCTCCACTGTCTCACAGATGTGAGACAATAAACACTATCTCACATTTGCGAGGCAGTGGATACTATCTCATCAACTGTGAGACAACTTCAAGTCTTTTTTTGAGTTGTGTTTTGCGTTCTCCTTTACTTCCTTTTGCATTGGATGATTTTCTCTGACTTAGATGATGACGTTCTCCGTCTTCTCTCCGTCTTGACCTGAGTTTGAGACTTATAAGCAATTTTTGATGCCTACAAGGATAATTCCAACCAGAGGTACTAAAGGGCATATGTGGTAGGTGCTACAGTGGAAACCCCTCTGATTAGATTCTCGTGTCTTAGAAACTATCTAGCTGAGCATATGTCTTAGTCGTCCCAAGATAACTGGGTACATCAATTGTCCAGTAAACAAACTCATTTAGACACTACTTGTACTATATAATCATTTTAGGCGGTAATGAACAACTCCTCATTAAGCAGATTATATTACCGGAATAAAATCGGGCAGGAATTATAGTTTGGCCAAAACTGAATCATTATTGGTCTTGAATCTTGATTTTTCTAGTTCAAGGTTGCCTTTGAGGCCTTCAATCCGGTTAATATTGCTCCACCACTCTTTCTAGACCACAACTAATTTGTTATGTGCAAGTACACATCATTTCATAACCGAGCAGAGAAATATGTACCGTAGAGGAGGAATGGAAGTTTACCATCATGCCCCTCAATCACTCCGCTGCTAAGGTTCAGAACACCCCCTATAGTATGTGGCGTTCCGATACATCGTGTGTTACTTAGTAACGGTGAGTTACCATATGTTGGTGTTGGCGAACCGCGAAACTTCTCAAAACCACTTCAGGTTCTTGTTCTTAATAACAAAAAGATAAAAGATAATCACATAAAGAATGGACATAAGGATTTACATGGAAAACCCAAACAGGAAAAACCATGGGTTGAGCTCAGAGCTTGGAGGATACTTCACTATATGAAATTAACAAATGGGTACAAGACACACATGGCACACCCGACAACGCCGACTTCCACACAACCCTCACTCACGCTCTTTGTCTATTAACTCAACACTCGATATCTCTACAATATAAGAGACTCTCCTTCACTCTAACTATCTATACTTTCAAAAAAATAAGTGGAAAACTTAGATTAGCCTTGGATTGCCTTTTATTCCTCTCCACAATGAGAGCATGCCTTTTTATAGGCCTTGATTAACCTTTTCATCTTCCAAAATGCTTGGGAATACACAAATCTGTCCAGATTTGGGAAGGGTACTTTGACTAACCATAACTCCATCCATACTGCTTTGCTTCCTATGATTCAAAGCTTGGAGTAAACTATGCATGTACCTCTACAACTTTCATATAGAGTTCCGAGCCAAAAAATGACCGCATCATGCTCGAAAAGACCATGCAAAATTGTATCTGCATGCAGAAAATTGCAGCAATAAATTTAGTTGGAAATTGAGCTAACTCCAACAATCTCCACCTTGGTGAGATATCCGACGCTACCCAAAATTGTAAGCTGCATTTTCGGAGCATTAGTCTTCGAAATACGAGTTTTTGAAATGTCAATCTTCATCTGAATCACGAACACTTGTCTTTGGAACATGGATCTTCAGAATCTAAGAAGTTAGACTCCGAAACTTCATAGCAAGTCCTGCTCTAGCTTCAGCTGCTTCACCTTGATGAGCATCAACTCATCTTCCCACACTTTTGGTGACTAGGTGCACTCATGAGCTAACATGTAGCTTTTTAAATCAGTGGACAGTTAGGAACACCAAGGTACATAAAAGATTAGTAATGGAGATAATGTAAGATATAAAAAAAAAGTGCATAGCATGCTTCATCTTCCCATTTGAATCGTTGAGGAGGATTGATGACTCTTCTCTGTCTTGATTATGCAATGCTTGTAGGTTCTGCATAAACCTCTTCGGCTTGTTGCTGCTTGTCGTGTTGCTCCATCTCAGCTTGACTTTCTAGAATATATCCCTCTATTGACAAAGGAATTTCAGTACGACAACGATTCTCTTCATGATCCTCATCTTTGTCAATAGCTTTAGCTCCAAGTCTTTCATCAAACACGACAACTCTACTCGGTACTTTCTTCTTATTTTTGGATCTCACAGCTTGTAGCCTTTCACTCCCTTCTCAAAACCGAGAAAAATGCACTCAAGTGTCTTTGTCTTCAGCTTGTTCCATTCGTCATCAGAATATGAACATACGCCTTGCATCTGAAAACCTTCAGAGTAGAATAGTCAACTTCTTTGTCCAGCAATACTTCTTCGACACATTTAAAGTTCAGCAGCTTAGACGGCGATCAATTAACCAAGTAGGTAGTATGGTTAACGAATTCAGCCTAAAAAAGACTCGGGCAATCCTGCATGAAGTCTCATACATCTTTCTTTCTCCACGAGAGTCTGGTTCATCCTTTCCGCTACACCATTCTGTTGTGGAGTTTTCTTCACTATAAAGTGTCGCGTAATGCCTTCTTGCTTACAAAACGCTAGGAACCATCATGATATTCACCTCCGTTGTCACTTTGCAAATACTTGATCTTCCATCCAATTTGATTCTCTAATTCTGTCTTTCATTCCTTGAACTTCTCAAAGACCTCAGATTTCTCCCGCATGAAGTAGATCCAAATTTTTCGTGAATAGTCATCCATGAAGGTGACAAAATAACGAGCACCACTATGAGATTTTGTCGGTGCCGGCCCCAATACATCGGAGTGAATATAGTTGAGAATCCCCTTTGCACGATTCTCCTTGTTTGTAGGCTTGAATGAGACATTATTGCATTGCTTTCCAAGTCTGTAATACTTGCAGAAATCTAACTTACAAGTCTCCATGTTCTTCAACAGCTTCCTCTTGTGCAGCTCCTCTATAGCCCGCTCACTCATATGGCCAAGATGAAGATGTCATAGATGAGCCGAGTCTTTTCCAGAGCCAATCTTGAAGTACTCTTTAGAAGTTGTGGATACGACAACTTTCCCTGAGACAGTATCTCCTAGAAGCTTGTACAAGTTGTTGGAAAGCTTCTCTCCTCGAATGATCACCATCGAGCCCTTACAAATCTTGATCTTTCCTCCGCCTGAGGAGTAGGTGAGGCCGCTTGCATCTAGAGTGCCCAAATAAATCAGGTTCTTCTTGAGTGCAGGAATATGTCACACGTTGCCGAAAGTGCGAATGATGTCATCATACATCTTCACATTCACTGTGCCAATTCCGATGACCTTGCACGCGGCATTGTTCCCTATGAGGACTTCACCTCCATCCTTCTTTTCATATGTGTCGAACCAAAACTTGTTTGCACACATATGAAAAGAGCAACCTGAATCAAGAATCCAAGAATTAGAAATGGTTTTACCTAACGAAACTGAAAGAAGCTTGGCACTGTTCTCCTTGGCAACTCCAGCCATAGAGGTGGTTTCAAATTTCTTCCCTTCTTTCTGATCTACCTTAAACTTTCTGTAGTTCTTCTTGAAGTGACACTTCTTATGCCAGTAGTAGCACTCCTTATCCTTATGGCTCTTGGATTTAGATCTCTCGCGGTTGTCCAACTTGGCACCTTTCACCTTGGATCGACCTCGATCGTTCAACTCCTTGACGAGTAGGCCTTCATTTTTCAAGTCACTCTCACGCTCTTGTTCATTTTGACATGAGAGATGATGTTTTGAACAACCTCTTCAAACTGAAGAGTCTCCTTGCCAAGCATGAGTATGGTCCGGAAATGTTTGAATGATGACATCAATGATCGTAGCAATAGCAAAGTTTTATCCTCTTCTTCAAACTTGACCTCCACTCGCAATAAATTCGTTATATAACGGTTAAACACATTAAGATGCTTCATAATATCATCTCCATCTTCCATACGAAGATTAAATAATTCATCTTTTAAGAAAAGCTTATTAAAGAGAGTCTTTTCCATGTAGATATTCTCTAACTTCTCCCATGTGCCCCTTACGGTAGTCTCCTCCATCACGCTGTAGGTGACTTCGTGGGATAAGTGTAGCTCAATCGAGCTCATCGCCTTGAGGTCTGCCTTGTTCCAAGCCTCCATAGACACCATCTTCAGCTTGTGCTCAACCCCGATAATGCACATGTGTAGATCTTGTTGAATCAAGATATTCTTTATCTTACACTGCCATAGTGTGAAATTGCTTCACCCATCGAATGGCTTTAACTCAACCTTCACACCGCCGATTATTGACTTGTCTTCAGCTATTAAGAACACCACAACCTTGCTCTAATACCACTTGTTGGTGTTGACGAACCATGAAAATTCTCAACACCACTTCAGGTTCTTGTTCTTAATGACAAAAAGATAAAAAATAATCACATAAAGAATGGACACAAGGATTTACGTGGAAAACCCAAACGAAAAAAACCACGGGTTGAGCTCAGAGCTCGGAGGATACTTCACTATATAGAATCAACAAATGAGTATAAGGCACACACGACACACCCGACAACGCCGACTTCCACACATCCCTCACTCACGCTCTTTGTCTATTAACTCAACGCTCGAGATCTCTACAACACTAGAGACTCTCCTTCACTATAACTCTTTATACTTTCAAGAGAACAAGTGGAAAACTTAGATTACCCTTGGATTGCCTTTTATTCCTCTCCACAATGAGAGCATGCCTTTTTATAGGCCTTGATTAATCTTCATCTTTCAAAATGCTTGGGAATACACAAATCTGTCCAGATTCGGGTAGGGTATTTTGACTGACTATAACTCCATCTATACTGCTCTGATTCCTATGATTCAAAGCTTAGAGTAAACTATGCATGTATCTCTACAACTTTCATGTTGAGTTCCGAGCCAAATAATGACTGTATCATGTCCTAAAAGACCATGAAAAATTGTATATGCATGCAAAAAATTGCAGCAATAAATTTAGTTGGAAATTGAGCCAACTTCAACACCATACACATTCTAATATAGGGTTTTTCTTAACAGATGCTCATGAGCGCTCATTAGGAATGAGAAAGATAGAGAAAAAAAAAAGAAAAATTATTGCGGATCGAGAGGAACTCACTTGCTATTTATTTCTCGCTATCTCTCTTATCTTTTTGACGAGGGCCCGTACGCATCCAGTTGTAAATGAAAACCCTAATATCATTATGAGGTCTCTTGGGCTTTATATAGGCCCCTACAAAACTTACAAATAAGTCCCTAATTATACTAATATGTCAACACTCCTCCTCAATATGGGCGAAAGATATCTATTAAGCCCATCTTGTCACATCCTCTAATCATATCTACTGAGCTGAGTCCTTTAGTCAGACAATCTGATGCCTGGTCTTTAGTCGAAACATGACTTAGCTCCAGTAGTCCACTATCCAACTTCTCTTTGATGAAGAACCTATCGATCTCGATATGCTTGGTTCTATCATGCTGCACTGGGTTGTTGGCAATACTGATAGCTGACTTATTGTCACACCACAACTTCATCTTAGCTCCTTGATCCAGCTTCAGCTCCACCAGCATACTCTTCAACCATAGCAACTCAGCAACTCCTAAGGCCATAGCTCTATACTCTGCCTCAGCTGTCGATCTCGCCACCACTGACTGCTTCTTGTTCTTCCACGAGACTAAGTTGCCTCCTACAAAGATGCAGTATCCTGAGGTGGACTTCCTGTCATCAGCACAGCTAGCCCAGTCAGAGTCGCAATAACCCTCGATGTTCACATGTCCATTCTTTCTGAATATCAGCCCCTTTCCGGGGGCACTCTTTAAATATCTCAGAATCTGGTACACAGCATCCATATGACCCTTCCTCGGATCATGCATGTAGCGACTCACCACGCTTACTGCAAAAGAGATATCAGGACGTGTGTGACTCAAATA
>BQKN01063609.1:44940-60364 GCA_022839385.1 Asparagus kiusianus
AGACCCACCACCTGTTCACCGTCTCTTCCGACCCTTGTTGTGTGCAGGAAAAATTTCGGCAGCACCTCTGCTGCACAACAAGAGTAGGATCTCAAACAAATTCTCGCTTCTCAGAGGAAACAAGAACCAAAAATAGTTATATATCTCATCGAAGTGAGATATATACTCTTCCTGTCATCAGTTCGAGGACTGAGTCGAGGGAACCCATACCAAACTCGAGGTCCGGCATAGCGCAGCAAGGGGGGGCTGATCGGTGAAAGGGGGGGGGGCTGGTCGGGGTTGGTTCGTCGAGGTTTAAGGAGGTTGGAGGGGCTGATCGTGAACAGGGGGGTCGGAACAGGTGGTCGGACAGGGGGGTCGGATCAATGAAGGAGGGGGGGCTGGTCTTGTCACGACAGGGGTTGGAACAGGGCAGGTTGGGGGGGACTGGTTGTGGGTTTCTGCAGGTCGGAACAGGGCAGGTTAGGGGTAGGTTAGGGGGCTGGTTGTGGGTTGCTGCAGGTCGGAACTAAGGGGGGGGGGAGGGCTGCTCTGCAGGAGACGGAAAGGGGGGGGTCTGATCGGACAGAGATCAAGGGGGTGAGGAGGCTGATCGGGGAAGAAGAGGGGGGGAAGCGGCAGCCAGGTGAGAGGGGAGGAGGGGGGGTGGGCGGCGGCTAGGGTTAGGGTTTTTGTGGAGGCTCTGATACCAAGTTGTAAATGAAAACCCTAATATCATTATGAGGTCTCTTGGGCTTTATATAGGCCCCTACAAAACTTACAAATAAGTCCCTAATTATACTAATATGTCAACACATCCCTTAAAAAATTGTCTAATATATCTAATACTATTATAAAAGTGTGTTGGCATGTTAAAACATTTCTTCCAAAAATACCCTTTAAAACACATACATGCTTATATAAAACACATACATCCATGCATAAACAATACCTCATACATACATAACCATCAATTAAATGCATTATTATAACCTCCCATTAATATATTAGTCTCTTATAAATCTCACTAATTATCACTATCATATCATAATTTAGTACGTAAACAAAATCATAGTTTATATTACACTACAGCAAAACATAAATAATAGTTTTGATTCAATATTTTAATTCTAATACTATTATTTTTAAAGAAAAATATTACACTAAAGCAAAACATAAATACATTATACTATTAGTACGTTGATTCAATATCTATATAGTATACTATAAAATATGAATAATGATAAAATACTATTATTTAGTTTTTTTTCAAAATAATATAAATACATAATATTATTACAACGTTAAAACCTTTTTCCCAAAAATATCCTCAATAATAACATCAATTGACAACAAATAATACTAAATATCTAATACATGTGCTTATATGCGCTACATATTAATGCACCTTATTTGAGATCAAAAAGGACAATAGCTAGGTGGTTATTCAAAGGGATGATCTTTAATTTACATGAGGAATTGAAAGGTGAATGCATAACGTTAATTGAAGCTTAAGGGTTTCATTTAACAATAGTCTCTCTCTACTAACGTTAATTTACACCTAATTATGAGAATTCAAATTCTTATTCACTTGCAATAAAAATTGAATTGATGTATTCAATCATTTCTATAGCGAAAGTTATATGTATATGTTGTTTGTATTTGGATAAAGATTAGCTCATTAAGGATAATTAAACTTTTTGTTACCTTTTTTTTTCTTTTCTAAAAGTCTTCATAATCTTTCGAACTCCACTAATTAAGCTTTTCTCAACCTATTAACACCTCATAATTACTTATGAAGTGTTGTCTTAATTCAAACCTCTTCCTCTCCTCCATCTTATAACCTCCAAACAATCAATCTATAAATACAACCTCTTATTTCTACCCTCACAAATCTCTCATCTATCATGAAATATAAGTTCTCCTCCAATATTAAGCTCTTGCCCTCATAATTTCTATTTCTTTCACTCTCGCAATAGCCCACGAGCTCTCGCCAACAAACTCAGCCAACCTCTATTTGGTCTCATTTAACGACTGTCTTCAAGGATGACGATGTTAGCCTTTGGACTACTGGAGCTTACTATACCTCCAAAATTAAGCTCCTGCTGGACCTTGAATTATCGGCATGATCCATCTTGATTGAATGTTGAATTTTTTTTTGTTTCAGGAATTGATTTCAATGTGATGATAAAGATTTAACCTTTTTTACTTTGGAGTATTATTTGGTATTAGAGGAAAATACAAAGCATTTGAAAAGTTAGTTTAATAATATATAGAAGCACATGCAAAATAACAGTATTTATGTTTTTAAAGAAAAAAAATTTATTTATCATAAATATGCATTCAAAATCAAAACATAAATACTATTATTTTAATAATATATAGAAATAACTGTTTAAAAATAATAGTATTAGAATTATAAGATATAAACTATTCTTATTTTATATTATACTATAAAATAATAGCATTCGGAGGGCAAGACATGTATGTTTTTCTTTTAAAAACATTAGTATGTAAACAAAATAATAGTTTATATTTTATCATAATTATTTTAATAAATTATGAACAAATAATAATTATTCAAACTATAATAATTAATCATATAGTTATTTATACATAGTTTTATCGTATAATTTATCACTTAAACAAAAAATAAAATAAGTATGCTCTTTGAACGTGCACTATACTATCATAAAATGTTTAAATTATGTGACTTTCTCGCGTGTAGTCACAATTTTTGTTTTTACATGTATTAATATTAAGTGTTTTTCTGCTATTTTATTTGTTGTTTTAATTTTTTAAATTTTTCACAAAGGGAGAAATCTTATTACATAATTTTATTTATTAACACATAGTTTTACTATTCAATAAAAAAAATCAAAACTTAAAAACATGTATGTTCACGTGCAAAGCACGTGCATTATACTAGTCAATCTTAAAAGAGTTTTGTCATTAGAATTGAGATACATCTAATGACAAATGTTAGAGTTAATTAAGAGCTTGTGAAGCGGCGTGTCATTAAATTTAGAGACAAGCAAGCATGGGCTAGCTGTCGTTAACTTTTCTATTTAAAGAGACACACATATGTGGCCCTTTGCCTCCTCGCAAAAGAGAGGGGGAGCTCGAAGAATAAAGGATGCCGATGTTCCCTTCTAATCAGACTCGGGCCCTTTTGTTCCCCTTCTGCTGATCTGTCAGAGAAGCTCAGGTGGGAGATTCTTGATACATACCATCCTATATATTGCCAATTTTGTTTACTTTATTATTTTTCCTTTTTCCTTTCTTTTTTTTTTAAATGTATTTGGTTGGCTTCGATTCGTTTCTCCCATTTGTCCTAGCTCTTTCTCTGCCATGGAGTCTTCAGAGGAATGCAGCAGCAGTGAATCAGGATGGACTAAGTACCTAGCCTCCCCCATACATGATGATGACGATGACGAAGACGGCGATGATGATGATGGATATGGACACGAAGATGGTGGGGTTGAAGATCATGGTAGTAGGAAGCGCAGCAAGAATGATAGTGATGATGATAAAGATGACAACGATGATGACTCCATGGCGTCTGATGCATCAAGTGGTCCATCATCATACATAGGCCATGGGGAGGGAAGTAAGCCCAAGAATGAGAGAGGTGGGAGAAAAAACCAGAAGGTGGAGGCAAAGAAAGAGGAGAAACGGACAAAGGGCTCAAAGGATTCTAAGGTGAGGAAAACATAGGCCTAAAGTGATGGCAGATTAATGTTTACCACCACAAAGAATTCTTTTGTTATAAATATGGCAAAGTGTTATGCCCGTGTCCGGGTGGAGCTGCTTTTCTTTATTTTGTATATTTAATCCATTTGTTTTGTATGGATGCCTTTATTAGTTATGCCCGTGCTTTTAAAAAAAAATAATTATAAAAAAGGTTAGCTCACTGAATAAGCGTATAGATTTTTTATTTTAAATTTTGAAATACAAAATTAGGAGCACTACGTGCTAGATCTTTGAGACATAGGACTAATAGTAAACTATAAATATTTTTTTATACATAAAAGAGGTATTTAGACCATTTCTTTTTATTAAGCTCTTCCCTTTTGTGTAGTTCAGTTTGTCCTTTAAAGTTTTTTTGCTCTTAGAAAAGCACATTATGGTTTTCTTTATGTATAATATTTTACACTTGATTCTAGGGTTGTCCAAAAAGCCTGTGGCTCGGGCCCGGTCCGGTGCCCAGTCCGGATATTGCCCGGACACCGGGGCTAGATCTAGGCCCGGGCTCGGGTCCGAACCCACGAAAACGCGCCCGGTCCGGACTCGGACCCGGCCCAGAACAGTGCCGGCTGGGGCACCAAAACCGGGCCGGGCGGCCTAGGCCCGGCACCAAAACCGGGCCGTTGGGCAGAATTGACCGGGTCAGGCCGAGTCATGCTGCCCGGCCCAGCCAAAACGGTCAAAAAACTGACCGTTTCGACCGTGCCGGCCCGGCTCGGCCATAATGGCCAAAAATTGAAGATAAATTTAAAGCGGTGATGTGCTTACAAGATTGGTGGAGGTACGAGAAGCGAACACAAGACATTGATCGGATGTCTGGAATTGAAGATAAATTTGAAAAGTTGGAACTAGCAGATGGGTATAAAGATTAGATAATATTCATCAAATTATAATTTTTATTTCTTAGCTTTAAATTTGTAATGAATTATTTCGAAGAAAGTTGCAAATGATAGTGATATAATTGAGTAGGTGACAACCTAGTTGGGATGTACTTATCTATTGTGATTCGATGAATTCTAAAATAAATTTATACTTGTAAAGGATTTACTGAGTATTAATAAAGAAGTTATTTTTATCATCTTTTATTTTTATAATTTTTTATACTTATAATTTATGTCATTTCAAGTTATTAAAAAAATTTATATCATTATTTGTAATTTTTATGTATATTTTATGATTTATGGGGATTTTCAAAAATTAAAAAAAACAAAAAAAACCGGGCCGGCCTGGGCCCGGGTCCAAGCTTCTGTTTTGCCAGGCCTGGGCCCGGTTTTCCGGGCCGAGCTAGCTCGGATGGACAGCCCTACTTGATTCTCTTACCTATTTGCTATTTTTCAGTCTTATCTTAATTTGATAGCCCATTTACATTGTATTTTATATATTTTCAAGTGTGTGCTTGAAAATTTTTTTAGGGTGTTGTTTATAATGTCTAGATTATATGAGTTTGTTTGTAGTTATCAAAATTTTCAAGAGTTTTTTTGTAATTTTTAAATTTTTAGGAGCTCACTTATAATTTGAAATCTTTAAGGTCTTTTATAATTTTTTTGGTTTTTTAGGATTTTTTGTGCAATTAGATTTTTAGAGGGCTGTATATATTTTTTATTTTTAAGGATTTGTTTGTAATATTTTGATTTTTAGGGATTTATCTGTACTTTTAGAAATCTAAGGATGGTTGTTTAAAATATTACAATTTTTGTGTGAGTTGTTTGTACTTTTAGATTTTTTTTAGGCAGTTATGTGTAATTTTCATATTCTTCAAAATTGTTTGTAATTTTTTTATTAACAAAAATTGTTTGTAATCTTATGGACTAACTTGCAAATATGAATGATCTTAGTGTAATATATTTGATCTGAAGGGTTAATTATCATCTATATAAATTTATGGAGCAACAACATTATGGAGACTAAGTGCAAAAATTCAAAGCGTTTTGAGATGTTTTCTTAAATTTTCAATCTTATTGTTGGTTTAGTGGGAGTTTCAAAAATCTTGGGGATTAAATGCTAAATGCCCAAAGCAATGGGAGATTTATGAAAATTTGTTAGGATTAATAAATAATTATAATTTGTTAGGATTAATAACTATTTAAGTATTAGAATTAACTTAAAAACTATAGGTTGAATAAGTCCAGATAAGAAAAGTCTTTTATGATTATTAAAGTTAAAAATTTTAATTATGGATACTTATAATTTGATTAGGATTATCAAATATATTTATTATTAGAAATTTTAATTTTAGATAATTTTCACTCGATGAGGATTCTAGCTGAAAGTAGAATTAGATGTTTACATATAAAAAGGGGATATGACACGACATTGTTTTATGTGCTTGATTGGCATTTTTTTTTTTGTCTTTTGAACATCCCAACAATTTCTCTTTATTATATAAAGAGGATATGATTATTAGATTTGTCAGTTATATATATTTATAATTTTATTATTTATTAATTTAATGATAATTCTTAGGTGAAAAAAAGAGATTAGGTGTCCATGTATTATTTTATGATAGGATAGAGAGACATGTGACTATTTATGATATAACTAGGAGCAGAGCAACATACAAAGGGTGTCAAGTGACACCACCCTCAATCACACAATATTGCACCATATGTGAGCTTTAAAACAAAGTGACACCCTAATTATTTAGACATTATGTAATGACCGGTTAACTTTCAATGGGCAATACTTAAAAATAAAGTTACTCTAGGAACATAAATTTAAACAATTCAATTTGTCACATATCAATGAGCTATAAATTGGATCAATTTAGAAAAAAGAAAAAAAAATACATAAGTTATATTGAAAATGATGTATTTAGTGGTTCTGGCTATTGCTAAATAATTTCAAAATATGAAGACAAATACAGATCAATTGTAATTGTATTTAGTTAAATATCTTTTGTATCTCATTAAAGTTTTTAATTATATTGAACGGGAGAGAAATTTAAGTGATATCACTTTTTATATATATACTAGTATAATGTACGTGCTTTACACGTGAACGTACGTGTTTTAAGTTTTGAATTTTTTATTGAATAATTAAACTATATGTTAATAAATAAAATTTTATAATAAGATTTCTTTAAAAATGTATGAATATTATTATTGTATAGTTATTGTAATTGAATTTTTTTCTCTTACAATGATTTGCTCAGTGCTAAACTTTTTTAAAATAAGTCCCCTAAATCTAATATTATTCTTATATAATACCAATTTTATAAATTCTCTTAAATATGTCCCTCGAACTTAAAAATTGTTAACTTAGTTCTGAATTAACTATGCTGCGTTAATCTTGCTAGTTTTTTTTCTGATGTTTCCTACATATTACACTTAATGTCTTTGACATATTGCGGTAGTTATTTCTCATTATAATTATTTAATAGTATAAATTATACTAAGCCCTTATGAACTTTTAGCCACTATAAACTTTCAAAATCATTCTAAACCCCTAATGACTTTCTAAAATTTGCAAATAAATCCTATGAATCAGAACAAAAACTAGCATAAAAAGATATTTTGAATTTTGTTGGAGGTTTAGTGTCATTTATCTAAAAGCTAATGGGGGCTTTTTACAAAAGTTATTAGGGGTTTACTGTGAATTTTGAAAGTTCATGGCATCTATTTACTACAAAATGTCGAAAGTTCATGGGGGTTTGCTATAATTTACCTTATTTAATATTATAATTGTTAGTTCAAGTAAAATTATTAAAATAAGTATACTATTAAATATTTATCTAATTTAATTTTTTAATTATGCACTTAAATAATTTAGTACTATAAATATTTTATAAATTTTTATTATACTATCATTAATATTAATAGTACTATTATTAATATTAAATAAATTTTTTGAAATGTTAGTTTTCAATCATTGCCAAGCATAGATTATTCAATATCATGCAATAATTTTTGAGCAAATACTTAAAAAGTACTTATATATTCAATTTATGTAATAATTTAATACTAAATATAAAGTGTAATTCGTAATCTATGTGATATTACTAAAATAATTACACTATTTATGCGATTAAATATTTATTTTATTTATTTTATTGATCATTGAACTATAGTATAATTCTTAATAATATTTAGTAATATATTATTCTATTTATACTATTATGTTAATTGTTTTATTCTAATTCATAAATAATTATTATAATAATTTAATTGGTTACTACTAATAATTGTGTATACTTATCTAATAAATTATTTTATTATATTAGATTTAAACAAGTAATAGTTATAATGTTATTGATAATTATAATTATTTAGGAAGTTAATGAGGTTCATAATTAATAGGATATTATATTTATTTAATGATATATTAATTAGAGATAATTGCATAGTTAGAATTTATCACAATTTGAGAGGGCAAAAAAAAATTAAAAGCTCTAACACTCCAATCCCCTTTTTATAATAGTATTGATTATAGCACCACTCTTATGAATTTCTAGCTCCGCCACTAGATATGACACATGTCAAATTTTTATCCCTTTAAAAATAACATATGTCAACTTTTTATGCATTTAGAAGAACAGTCAATTCCTCATTATATATAAAGAAGGAAAAAGAGGGGTTACTAACGTAAACGTGAGATATTATATAATTAAGCATATATTATCCTAATTGTTTAGCCTAGCTACTTATCTTTTTCGGGCCAAAAATACTAATGATGGTAGAAATGTTGACAGTTGATTGCACTATTATTGTACTGAATATACTGCCAATTCGTGTACAACTTTGAAGAAAAGAGAAATGGGAAAAGGTAATTATGGGCCAGGCATGATACTTTTCTAGATATAATCTTTTTTCCTATCATATGGAAATTTTAATGTGGACATGGAAAATTTTTAATGATTATAAATATGAAAGCTGTCCAAACAGGTTGGCCCCATTCGGGACAAGTTTTCGGGCCGAAAATGCATAGCCCTGACCCGAACCCGGGGTGCTTGGTCCGGGCTTAGGTCTGGGTCCGGGCCAAACCAGGTTGGGCTTTGGGCCGGCCCTGATTTTTATTTGTAATTTTTTGGTTTTTTTATTTTTTACTGAAAATTAAAAAACAGATTAATCTTATTATATTTGTATAAGGGGAAATTTTTTAAAAAATATATTTTTTGCTAACTAATTAGCAAAATCAATCATTTTGTTAATTATTTAGTAAAATCGTCCATTTTTTGGCTAACCGGCCAAAAAGAGGTCGATTTTAAAAAACGCTCAGCTCAGAATATACGGGACTACTAGTCCCGTATGTTAGGTAGGCTATTTTGCCTCTACCTAGCAAACCCACGGGATTACTAGTCCCGTGGGTTTGCTAGTTTCGTGGGTTTGCTGGGCAGAGGTAAAACATGCACAAAAACATACACAGACCTCTAGCTTCGTATACAGTATTATTTGACCAAAATTTTCACAAAAAAATATTATCCACATTGTATACATTGATTAAAGTTATAACTTTACAACATCACAACACGAATCTAAAAAATACACAACATCACAACACAAATCCGACGAAATACACAACATCACAACACAAATCCGACAAAATACACAACATCACAAAATACTCTAAATAAATCCAAATTCTATGAAATAAACATCGAATAATAACAAGTTTAATCAATTCAGAACATCATAACACAATATATATGTCATATGCATACCAATACGGCAAAATTCTAAACAATTCCAAATGTATCAAGTTTACCCATAAGATAATATGTAGTCTAAACTAAACAAATCCAAATGTATCAATAATTCCATATGACAATATATAATCTTAGTGGAAAAGCTAACAACCTAAAAGCCTGCCCCTCCCCCATCGTCTCCCTCTTCGCACCCGCTCCGATCATCAGCGGCCTCCTTCGACTTGAGCTTGTATGTGCTCGCTCTCCGGTTATGTGTGGGGCTGTGATGGTCCCGCTTGCTGTGACGGATCGGCTTCATCATCGTGTAAGGAAGATCTACCACATCTTAGTCGGCGTGCATATAAAGTGTCTTCATGTGCCACCTGCTTGTGATCTTCATGCCGATCCTCATGAGTTTGTCGAAAAGCTCTACGAACTCTCGTCACTATCCGATGCAAGAATAATATGTGTACTGAATCTCATGTGGCGGTAGCAAGGCCCTTATTTGCAATCCCCTCGTCCATAACGTCTATCTACAATTACATAAAAATATCTATATTGAAACCAAAAGCTAACAAGAGATTGAAAACTCTATTATAATTTTGCAATTACTTACCCATTGTCTCTCATCTACCCCTCTTGGTACATATTAGGATTGTTGGAAGTGAATCTCGATTTCGTCGACTGGAGGTGTCGTTTGAGTGATTATCCAACGTCTGGTAGTCCCCCAATACCATCTAATGTAATTGACTTCCTCCATGGGAGGATAAAGCTGATCAACAATAAGTTGATGACGGTCATTCCATCTAGCAATGTATGAATAGTGCATATTTTGCCAGTCAATCTGATGGCCACCTTTAAAAGCCTTTCTCTCTATTTGTTCGACATATTCTGAAGCGTGTTGCGCGAATCCAAACTGTCTAAACACGCGATCCGGCACGTGCATATCCATAATTTTGAAACAAATGAGAGGAACTCTGGCCCTCCATAGGTCGTGTTTCTCCATACAAATTAGCGGTAGATGGGGTAGGTAGGGTGTGTATGGCTGCCACTTGAACTGCAAAATAATCCATATATTAATAACTCTTTGAAATATATCGGTAGCTTTAAACGACTTCAATTCAAATTTGATACCTGAAAATTTTTCATCCGATCAAGCTCCCCTCTATAAAAATCTATCTGTCTTGCCGGGGTCTCATCGTAGGCTTTAGTGATATTCCATCTGCAGGTATGATATAAGGTAGGTTTTTGTTCAAAATTTTCAATTTAAAATTAAATTTAATGATTTTTACTTGTAGCGTAGTGGAATCTGTCTATCTAACTCTCGGATCTCACATAATCGTGGTCTCAAAACCAACCTCTCCCATGCCTAAACTTGTAACAATGTTAAACATCCTTGAGCTCTTTATTTTGCATTAAAGTAACCTTTGACATTTCTCGATATAGGTATGCTAAAATAGCACTACCCCATGATAATGTGTCGCACATGTTAAAGTCCTCGAGAAGTGGTAACCACCTATCACATATTCAAATGTGTTAGTCATATTTTATAAAAATAGTGAGCAAAAATCTCTCCTTATCAAATTCAATTTCATTATAACAATAATAAGTTGTCTTACCACAAATGTACTTTATGTTTACTTGATCCAGGAAAAAGAAGCATCCTGATCATGTGCAAAATATATGCTCTAGTATGTTGTTGGATCATGACTTCTGATGCATCTTCTGGCAAGGGGTTTGCAAAATTCTCCTTTAGCTACTTTAATCTAATATATCCTCTAGGCAATGACTCCGGTGCGTTGTGGAACATGTCACTTGGCATTTCACCCGAGTCATTCTTTCAGTGCAAGGCACTTTGAGATAACGAGATTTGATTTTCAAGCATGCGGGAGAACTCTCTATGAGTATATGAAACTTCGGTAACCCCAGACATTGGAATATTTTTAATGAACAGCTTGATTGAGATTTGTTTTTCTTCAAGTTGTATCATGTCATTCAATTCTTCATCATTGGTGATCTTTATAAGAATTGTTCTTTTTTATTTATTAGACAATTACAGAAGACCATAATGATATTTTTGGCATGATTAATTCTAGTAACTCTTTATATTTGCTTCATCATTCTATCGAAATTACAATTTCTAGATAACATGAATATTTTTCTAGAGCCTCCGTCGTATATAGGCATATTATTTATTCCAACACTCGGTTTTCCATTGAATAAGTAAATAATCGGTATTCCATTCGCCATTTTAACTGAAGAATTAAAATCCATCATATAAAAATTAGATTTTTTTCACCATACTAATAATCATAATTAAAATATTTCCTCTAGATATACAATATTAACTAAACAATCTATAAAAATTTATGAAAAAAATAAGAAATTTATACATTGATGAACTTTCGGATCTTATCGGCGTCGGAGAGAATAGACGGTATTGACGTCAGATTTGAGCGAGGAAGAGGTGAGTTGGGTATGAGAGAGAGACAAATTAGGTTTGGGAGAGAGGGAGAGAGGGAGAGAGGGATTGTTGTGTCGGGTTGGGAGAGATGTAGTTTGGGTTTAGGAGAGAGATCGGTTTGGGAGAGATGAAGATTAGATTTGGGAGGGAGACGGTTTGGGAGAGAGGAAGATCATGTTTGGGAGAGAGGGAGATCGGGAGAGAAAGAGGGAGTGGGAGAGAATGAGGACGGATATGCCCTACCTAGTTTGTGGCACAACTAGGCTTTATATAGCCTGACAATTCTACGGGACTACTAATCCCGTAGAATTGCCAGGCATTCATTTGCTCTGCCAAGCAAACCCACGGGACTACTAGTCCCTTGGATTTGCTAGGCAGAATAAATATTCAGCCCAAAACATACGGGACTAGTAGTCTCGTATGTTTTCTGTGAGCACTAATCGGTGATTAGTTCACTCAAAACATACATGACTAGTAGTCCTATATGTTCTGAGCTGGGCGTTTTTTTTAAATCGACCTCCTTTTGATTTGTTGGCCAAAAAGATGTCGATTTTGCTAAATAATTAGCAAAATGGTCGATTTTGCTAAATATTAAGCAAAAAAGATCTTTTTTAAAATAAAAATCCCCTTGTATAAGTATTGATGGAACAAAAACATGTACCAAATATTGCAAGTGCACAACCAATCAAGTTATAGTATAAAAAGTTATCGATCCCATGAGGAAGGTGTTTGCAAGAAATAATTAGATTCGGTTCTTATGTTGTGTGCAATAATTAGGAATGGTTCGAAACAAGTAAATGAAAAGGAGACGTTTGTTTGTTTTGGAGGTTTGTTGTTTGTTGCATTATGTCCAAAATAAAACTTTGATTTAGAGGGGAGAATAATAAATAAATAAAATCATACAAGAAAGAAGGAAAATAAAAAGAAAAGACAATTTCCTAAAGGGTTCTAGCCTCAAGGTGAATTAAAAAAATAAAAAAATAAAAATAAAAACTAAACCCAAGAGGGTTCTAGCCTCAATGTGAATAGTGCAAGAGAGGAAAAATCTAATCTATGAATGAAATTACAAGACATAAATTAAAACAAGAAATAAGTCTAAGCTACGAAAGGAAATACAAAAGAAAGTGAAAAATAAAGAAAAAAGCAGAAACTTAACTTCATGGGGATTTTCCTCTCCTTGAACTTAAATTCCGGTGAACAAATATTATATTAAATGTAAAATAAATTACAAGTTTGATGGTTTCTCAATCAAGAGTAAACTCTTCATACAAAACTTTCACACCCTCAACCTCTCATACCCTCCTCTATTTATACATCAAAATATCCAACCCTCATAATTAAAATACAATATTTCAACCCATATTACACCCATACCACAATCCAAAAATCCATACAATATCCTATCCACAATTCAAAAACTCATACCATATCCTATCCACAATCCAGAACCCATACCTAAAAAAAAATCAAAAACCCACGTTCTCTGCACAAACAGTGCGACATTAATATTTGGGCTTGATTTCATGGGCTACTCATTTAGTTTTTATTTCTCTTTAGGCCTTGCTTCAATTCTTCATTTTTTTGCTTCATTTCTTCATTTATTTTCTTGATTTTCCATTTGGGCTTCATTGCTTCAGGTTTCTTTGGGCTTTTCACAATTCTTCATCCATAGCAACTAGTCTCCAATACGTTATAAGATTGAGAATGAAATGGCCTTCTCCAATGTGGTCATGATTGTATTAAATATTTTATTGAATTTTCTCTTTAGCTTCATAGCTTCATGCTTCATGGGCTTTTCAAAATTCTGAAAAATAGAGAAGAGAGAATTTGAGGGTTTTTACATTAAATAATATTTGTTTGTGTTTTTATTCATTTATGTATAAACTAAGCTAAAATACCGATATTAGCAGATTTACTTCTTAAAATAATTAGATAACAAGAGTGTAAAATATAATAAAATATGTTAATCAAATACCCCCACACCTAAACTTTTGCTAGTCTTCTAGCAAAGAAAGAAATTAAAAATCCTAACTCATTTTTGTAGGAATCGCGTTTGTATTTAGCACATACAACAAGCCTTTAAACGCCTAGGTTACCCTAGTGGACGAGTTATAGTCTCGTGAGGGTTTGCAGTGAATATACCTATAAAATTTGGTCAACTTGCCAATTAAGGAAGACAGTAAATAACTAATTTCACTTGATAAATTTAAAAAGTCTAATTAAAGCTAGTTAGTACTCAAGAAAATATTTTTATATATAACTCTAAGGTAAATCTCCTAGAAAATATTTTCATTATAACAATACAAAACCAAGTCAAACTTAGAAATTTAAATTAAAAGTTTTGAAAAGAACATGCTAACTCTTTGTTTTGAATAATTTTCAAGTATCTTGATCAAAAATTATTTTTCAAGACCACACATATATATAAAAACATTGTTAGTATTTTTATTTTATTTTTATTTTTTTTTCATGGTGATTTTTCTACTTTGTCGGCTTTCTAAGTGACTATTTAATGAGTTTTGGGCCAATGGATTCCAACCCAATTGGGCTTAGATCATTAAGTATGAAAATACTCATTGGGCTTAATTACTCGGTCAACTTAGCCTTTATAAGATAGAACCACCTTGAATTCAAGAGTCTTTTTCTTCTTTTCTTTTTGGTGCTTATTTTCCGCACTCTTCTTTTGCAAAGTTAGTTATATATATATATATCTGTGTGTGTGTGTGTGTGTGTGTGTGTGTGTGTGTGTGTGAGAGAAAAATCAAGGCTACTTGAAAAAAAAATTTTGAACTCCAAGTTAAGTATGCAAAAATTTCTATTTTTTAATTAAATGTCCAAGTTAAGGCTTAAGTAAAGTATATTTGTGACGCCCCTGGGTTCACACAAGACTGCAGTCCGAGGTAAAACCAGGAATGTCAAACCTGTCATGCACCACACCGTGCAATAACATGTTTCACCATCACAATCACTATCTCTCTAGTGGAATCAACAACAGTTGTAGGTACAAAGCAAGTAAAAGGTTTTACAACAGAAACTTGATGAAATGATAGAACATCGAATTAACACGTCTCATCAACCAAATAAGCTGGAATACATAGTCAAGTCTGAAATGAATAACAACAATCTGGAGATCTCACCATGTCTCAAAATACATAATATCTGATACAGGAAATAAGGCACACAGCCTTTACAACTCTAGAACATAAACCTCTCAAGTCTAAAATGTCTCAAGTGGAGTACAAAATAAAATACATCTGATAAGAGGATAAATAGACACTAGTAAGGGTCGCCCTCAACCTGCGACTCTTCGGGCTCCTGGCTCGTTACCTGAAAGGGGGAGGGACAACGAGCGTCAAAGCGCTAGCGAGCAACATCATAACCAACCCCAAGGGATAGGGCTCGTTGTATATGAAAATACAGTTAATACATAATAATATAAATCGTTTACACAAACATTAATGGGTTTTAGTACTTAGGGAAATACAACACAAGCATAGGTACGTCGAGCGAAATAATCCAAACAAGGAAACCCTCATGTATATACCTTGTATCTCAAATTGTAGATCCCTAAATACAAAACCCGAGGTTGGTCACAAGAACAATAAAGAAAAGAA
>BQKN01063609.1:112988-141492 GCA_022839385.1 Asparagus kiusianus
CGGTGTGGTGCATGGCAGGTTTGACATTTCTGGTTTCACCTCGGACTGCAGCCTTGTGTGAACCCAGGGGCGTCACAGGGTCGGGCCGGGCTGGATCTGGGTTGGGCATCCCTAGTAAATATGTCTTCAATTCATAAAAATACAATTATTGCAAAATCACTCATAAATTAGGAGCGCCGACCATCAGTTAACTTAGGCGTTACTGATGAATTGTTTAGAAAAAGATTCATAGAAAATATTACCTGATTAGTGGTTATATAATAATCAACAAATGTCCCTGCGTGCTAGGATAAATTGTATGCTAATTTGAGGGAAAAGGATACGGGGAATTTTGTGACAAGGTACCAAAGCAATTCTGAGGGATCCTTCGAACATGTGAAGAACAAACGCCACAAAAATTGAATTTTATTAATGAAAGTAATAGCACTAGCGTTCTTCTTAAATAGAAAACAAAATAGACATATCATAAATTATAATTTGCTAAATTAGAAATAGACTCTCTACTATAGAGAAAACAAATAGATATTCGATTTGAATCAATTCTGAAATGATTTTTTTGTACAAACTAACTCTCTGAATTGTCCGTCACGAACTCTACACATCATTTTGTAGAAAATAGTGTCTTTTCTACGTTCCCGATATTTTCACTGGTTTTCCAACATTTCCGCATTTTTCAACTATGTAATCAGGTTCATGCAGTTTTTGTAAATCATACGATAGTTCATTATCTAAGTTCATAATCTAGAGCTTTTAAATTTGAATCAATTTTGAAATGATTTTCTGTACAAAACTAACTCTATGAATTGGTTCGTCACGAGCTCATAGTTGATAATCTACAGCTTTATCTGCAACAACAGAAGTATATCTGTCAGTTCTTAATTTGGCAATAAAACATGGAGTCTCTCTAATTAACCCAAGAATAAAATGCAATCTTTTATGTTGCCTTTACTACAAGTAACCAAAATCATGGCGAAGATAAACTCTACAAAGGGACTAATTTTGAAATAGCTTGTAAGGTTTAAGAGACCTGATACCAGTTTCTATGATTTGGCCATTTTGGTATTAATTTCAATTTCAAAATATAAAAGTCTGAAGGGACCTTAAAAAACCATAAAAAAATGTTTGGATACCATGGTGTTTTACTTGTTTCCATGGTGTTTTTGCCATAAACAAAACACATTGCGTTTGGAAAGCATGATGTTTTTACACTAAATCATCCTCAAACAAAAAACACAATACTTATTTCAAAACAACTTTTAGGTGTTTTAAGTTTGATGTTTTGGTTTTGAGTTTGAGAAGGTGTTAATATAATATCTAAATATAATATATTAAATGTAATTAATATAGAGTTATTATCAACATACTTATTATACTATACTATACTATACTATATTATAGTTAATTTAATATATTAGTAATATTTATTAAATAATATAAAAATATAATAAATAAAATATCTTATATAATAATATAATAACATATTAAATACCAATAGTTAATCTGTTAATAAAGTATTACATAACAAATAAATAATAATAAAATATAAATAATCTAATAAAAAAATAAAAAGTTATTTATAATAAATAATAATATAATAATATACTATACAATAGCATAACCACTATAATATTATTAACTTTTTAATAATTTTTTAAATTATAAGAAAATAATAATTATAAAATATTATATAATAATAACATATTTAATAATAACATAACAATATAATAATAATACTATAATAACATATTGTATAGTAAATGAAATATAATATATAAAATATTAATATATTATGTAATAAATAATATAATTTATTATAAAGTAAAATAATTTTTAATAGTAAAATAATTTATTGCTAACAAATGTTAATGTAAAAATAATATATTCATAATATAATAATATTTATTTATATCATAAATACTAATATATTACTAAAGTACTATAAATAAACTCTAACATATTAAAAACTATAATAAATTATATAATATTAAAATATTTATAATATATTAATTTATTAATAACATACTAGTAATAACATAATATTAATATTATTAATAATATTATATTATATGAGTAATAGTATTATATTATATTATATTATATTAATAATAATATAATTTTATATTAATAATAAAATAACATTATTATAAAAATATTAATATATTAATGTAAACTAAATATTATAATATTATATTTACAATATATTTTATTATAATTAATATATATAATATTAATAATATGTTTAATACTAATATTATAATGGGTCAAAGTAGTGTTGACAAAAAATACTTAACATAGTATTTTGAAAACATTTTAAGACAATACCATGATGTTTTTTTTTATAAAAGGACAAACTTTCGAAACAGTCATATTTGGACTTTTATTTGCAAAAACTGACCCCTTTCGAACTTAATTGTAAAAACCGACCTGGTTTCAACTCTATTGCTGAAATCAGGTCGGTTTCTGAAATTTTTTTATGAAACTTCACGGGAGTTCAACTCCCATGAAGTTTAGCATATTTTTAAACTTCACGGGAGTTCAACTCTTGTGTAGTTTAATTTCTTAAATAAATTTCACGGGAGTTGAACCCTTGTGAAGTTTTTTTAACTAGAACAAACTTCATGGGAGTTGAACTCCCGTGAAGTCTGTTGTGAGAGCAAAAACTCCATAGGAGTTGAACTCCCGTGGATTTTTGGACTGCTTATATAAGGCGCAGTCCCATGACCCAACTCACTTCCGCTCCTCAAACCAAAACCCTAGCCTCTCTCCGTCACCCCTAACCACCGTCGCCGCCCCAGGCCCCCAGCCCGCCGGCACCACCCCTATTTCCGACCGCCTCCGTCGCCGGTCGTCGTCCTCGCTCTGGCTCTCGCCGTCGTTATCGCTGGAGTTGACCTCAAATTAGGGCATCGACAAGTTGAAGGTAAATTCATCTAATTTTTTTTATTTCTTGTATATTCTCAATATTTCGTGGTGATCTCATGTAAAGAATTATATTTAGAAATTAATTATGGATTGTTTATGATTTTTGTGAAGAAAATTTAAATAATTTTGTGGATTTAGAGGGGGAATTATCAAAAATGTAAAAAATAGTGTTACTATATATATTTAGGAACATTGATATATGAATTTGGGTAAAATAATGGTTTGGTAAGTAACAATTAAGTTCTAAGGTTTTTTTTTGTAATATTGATCTTGAATGTTTTAGGAACATCGATATATGATTTTTGTATATTCTCAAATTGAAGGTAAATTCATCTAAATTCTTTTCTTTATTTCTTGTATATTCTCACTATTTCGTGGTGATCTCATGTAAAAAATTAGATTTTAGAAATTAATTGTGGATTGTTTATGATTTTTGTGAAGAAAATTTAAATAATTTTGTGGATTGAGAGGGGGAATTGTCAAAAATGTAAAAAATAGTGTTACTACATATTTAGGAACATCGATATATGAATTTGGGTAAAATTATGGTTTTCTAAAATTGATATAAAATTGATATGTAATTAAGTTCTAAGGTTTTTTTGTGTAATATTGATCTTGAATGTTTTACTCTTCAGAGGTAATGATGAACGATCGAATCGTAATTTTGTGTTCGTATGATGGGAAGATTAACTAGCTCGAAAATAATATGTCTGTTTATGAAGGAGGTGTGACGAGACCGTTGTTTATAACAAAATCGTGTACTTTCGATGAGTTGGTTAATGAATTACACAAACTTATATTAACCAACTTACGTGAGTATCACTTCAATGTTATTTGTAATTATCCTGTTGTGGAGAACAGGACAAGTGGCATTCAAATATCAAGTGACTACGATATGAGTTTTATTGGAGTCTTACATGACGAGAAGCGTTCGTTCGAATTGTTCATTGAAAAACATCAAAGAAATTTGGGTAAATCGTTGAATTATGACGGAATGTACTCTCGCATGTTAGAGGACCCTGATGTTGATTCCGTTGACTTTTTATCTCCTCAACAAGATGAAGGTTGGACACAATCACATTATATGAGCAGTCCTTCGTTTGTGGGCACTTCGAATGCTTTCGATACTAACACGAGAGTTCAAGAAGTTAATGCAAGTGTTGAATCTGAGAATGATGATGAAGAGGAGGGCTTACAAATTAATAGCATGACCTTGATAGATCGTGATGAAGGGGACAACCACCACATTGACGGGTGTTATGCTAATAATGAGTATGTTGTCTTAGAGGATCCGCCGTCCGATGAACTTCAAGGAGAAGAATGGATTGATAACTCCGTGATGGAAAGTGTTCCTATTAGCACTAATAGCGGTCATGATACTTTACTTGTGCACCGTGACCTACAGGGGCAGTTTCCTTTGGCATACAGGTATAATTGTACACACAAATTTTATTCGTACTGAATTTATACTTATATATTCTCTATTCTGCATATAGTTATAACGTGCGGTACTCTAAGTACTGATCAGCGACGCGCCATCATGAGTTTTACCGAAATGAGCTTGATGGCTTCCAACACGAACATGTAAATATAAATCTCAAGTCATTATTAATATTATAGTTTTGTTGTTGATACTGATTAATGTTTTATTTTATTTCAGTTCAAGAGGAGACCCTATACACCGCCGGAGCTCGATATGCATTCTCTTGCACCCATCTGTCGAGATACTCCCGACTTGTGGAGAGCTAGAGTTCTATTAATTTGTTGGGAGATCATGGGGATGCATGTCCCTGACCGTGTGCTACGACAGTTTCCGCTCTCTCAGCATGTGCCAGATCCTGTCGAGCAGATCGATCGTCGGCGACGACCTACTTCGCACCGTATCGATTGGGCCGTAGTCCGTATGGCCTACATAGACAGGTGGGCTCACAAGTGGAATTTCATCCAGGATACGAGGCCTACAGCTGTTGACTATACCGCGTATATGCGTTGGTATTGGGATATCACACGTAGATGGATCACGCATGATCCACAACCATCAGCTGAACACATGCCACGACCATCGACAGACAGTTACATCCCTAGTGGGATGAACGAGAGAGATTACATAAGTTTCTAAGTTAAATTATAACATTTTTATTGAGTTGGTACTTAATAAATTGTTTACCTCACATGTCCGTGCTTTTGATAGCATTGAGGCTGATATTGATGCGCACATGCCTGAGATTCAGGATTCGGTGGCGTTAGGACTCCTCAGTAGGATCAAGAAGACCATAGCGTAGGTGTTTCATAAGACTCACGTCGACGAGTTCGCAGGCCGTGAGGACATGTCTCGATCATTTGGGCAGACGTACACTCGGAGCCGACAGCCACGTGACGCTGACGCTGGCACTTCGCATTTCGATGGAGCCGGCATTTCACATGCCAATGGAGCCGGCACTTCGCATGCTGATGGAGCCGGCACTTCTCAGCCTCATACACAGCCGGATACTCAGATAGTCGAGGCTCATCAGTAGGACCGCAGGGGGTGCGGAAGATCTAGGGGGAGGGGGGAGAGAGGGAGAGGAAGGAGATGAGCTATATTGGGTTGTATTTGAACTTATTTTGTTAAAATTTGTAACTTTTATGAATTCAAATACTATACTTTTGTGAATCAATTATTGTTCATATATGTAGTCTTCTTGAGTATTGTTTGATTCGTGCGTGTTTAAATCATACATATATTGTAGTAATTATTGTTAACATGTAAATAGTTATATATATATGAGTTAAAACAGGTAGATGTATACAAAACATGCACAACACAGCAGCCTGTGCATGTTTTGTAAAACATGCAGCTTCATGGGAGTTCAACTCCCGTGAAGTTACAGTCTAAATTTTCCAGAGAGCGATTCTTTGGGAAATTTGGCCTGTAACTCCATGAGAGTTGAACTCCCATGGAGTTTTTAACACTCTAACAGACTTCACGGGATTTGAACTCCCGTGAAGTCTGTTGTGTGAGTAAAACTTCACGGGAGTTCAACTCCCGTGAAGTTTATTTAAGAAATTAAACTACACGGGAGTTGGACTCCTGTGAAGATTAAAAATATGCTAAACTTCACGGGAGTTAAACTCCCATGAAGTTTCGTAAAGAAAAATTCCAGAAACCGACCTGGTTTCAGCAACAGGGCTTAAACCAGGTTGGTTTTACAATTAAGTTCGAAAGAAGTCGGTTTTTTGCAAATAAAAGTTCAAATAGGACTGTTTCGAAAATTTGTCCTTTTATAAAAACAAAACAAGAAAAACTAGATGGTATCCCTTCATGTTCCCGTTTCGGCGTTTCCTACCAAAGTCGTGGCAAAAGCGTAACCTTGTTACATTCCAAGACGACTCACCTCATCTCCCCCCAAAAAAAACCTCTTAGGGCTTGTTTGGATTGAGGGGAATGAGGGTGAAGGGAAGTTAGGGGAACCACTCACCTTGTTTGGGAACACTTAGAAGGTGAAGTTAATTCACCTCCATTCACCTTGGTTCACCCCCTAATAGTATAAAAATTATTACCCCCCAAATTGGGGTGTAACCAAGGGGAAGAGAATTCCCTTCCCTTCCCTTCACTCAGTTTCCCTTAACTTCCCTTCACCCCCTACAAATCCAAACAAGCCCTTAATCTCCTCCGCCATTCTCTTCTGACTCTCGCGCACAAAGCAAAGAGAGGAGAGAGGGAGAGAGGGAGAGGGAGAGAGTGAGATGTCTAAACTCCTTCTACTAAAACCCACCAATGGCCTCTCCTCTCTATCCCAAATTCGAAACCTCTCCTCTTCTCTCCTCGTCCACAAAAAACCCCCTCTTTTCTTCTCTTACCCCCAGTCTCTCCCCCTCTTCTCCCCTGGGCCCCACTCTCTCTTCACCCACCACCAAACCCACAACCCCAATTTCCCCATTAGAGCTCTCAACTCTCCTCCCACAAAAGAGGAGGAAGAGAGCAACGAAGAGAAGGACAAAGCGCAAGAAGGAGGAGATGGAGCTCTTCCTACTTCTGGGTCTAAATTTGTTAAGGATGATGAGTACCCAAGCGGGGAATTTGAGATGATCAAGTTTGGTTGGTGGTTACGTTTCCTTGTTAAGCTCAGGATGCTGGTTGCTTTCCCATGGGAGCGAGTCAAGAAGGGGAGTGTTCTGTCAATTAAGCTCAAAGGACAGGTTTTGACTCTTACCTAATTTCTTAAAGTCGAAGAATTTGTGATTGCATATAATATGTTTGAGAAAATGTCTGATAGGGTAGATGTTTGGGATTTTTTGATGCAGATATCTGATCAGCTCGGGAGCCGCTTTAGTTCTGTGTTGTCTCTGCCTCAGATTTGTCAGAATTTTACTAAAGCAGTATATGATCCACGTGTGTCTGGGATATATCTTCAGATAGAGCCACTGAGTTGTGGTTGGGGGAAAGTCGAAGAGATACGAAGGCACATTCTTGATTTCAAGAAGTCAGGTAAGGAACTTAACCGTTATGAATCTTTTGAACAATGCAGTTAGTATCAAAGTTCTCAATATAGATATTTTTCTCGTAATATTTGACCTATATATGTAAACATAATTGCTGTATGCTTGTCTCCGCCGGAATGAGGCAAAAAATTCTGTAGGGTGGAGGTTTCATTCGAGAATACTAGAAACATGAAATGAGTGCATATTCAGGATGTACCATTTAAATTAATTATCAGCTCCATTCACTATAATATTTATATGTTGGGGATTCGAAACAATTAATCGAACCCTTGTCCTTCCGGACCTTGTGTTGAAAGTAGGAAAGTATGAATAATACCACAAATAAAGATCCAACCTTGCAGAAATAGTAAAGGAGACGAACATACAAATTTAACGAGGTTCGGCACATGCCTACGTCCTCGGGAGCCACACCACACAATTTCTTTATTAATTGAAGAAGAAATACAAGCTCTCAAACTAGGGTTTAATCTCTCTGAGATTCTCTTTCTTTCTGCAGTCAAAAAACTCTCTTTTTTCGTGTTGTACATACCCTAAAAACGTTTAAGGTATATATAGAGTCCTGATAGAAACAGAATCCAAAATAGTTTAGGAAACTGTTTAACAGTGTCGCGGTCGACCGTCACGGTCGACCGTGCAGGTCTCGCGGTCGACCGCACACCAATCGCGGTCGATCGTATCAAAAATCCGAGACCAAAAATCCTACAGGGTTGACGCGGTCGACTGCCGCGGTCGATCGTCTTCGGATCCAGCTCCTCCTGAGCTCCTGTGCATGTTCGCGGTCGACCACCAGATTCTCGCGGTCGACCGTGGATCTATCAGGTCATTTTCTTTGTCGTTTTGATTCCAGCTTTCGTCTCGACTTTGGGTCTACACTTTAGACTAACAATCTCTCACTTGGAGACCAAAATGCCTGTAGTGAGTTCACCCGAACTCTTCCCTACTTTGCATGTATCTTCTCAACCGAAAAAAATTCTTTCTTCAATCAATAATATCCCGGCGATCGTGCCGATTCTCGTAGTGTGGCTCCGCCTTCGTCTTCTACTCGTGAAGGCCAACTGAAGTTGCGCACAACTCCAGTTTCTCAATGGTGACTGCCTTCGTCAACATGTCCGTCGGATTTTGACTCCCCAAAATCTTTATTAAATGTAACTTTTCGTCTTCAACTAGCGAGCGTATAAAATGGTATTTGACGTCGATGTGCTTCGTTCTGGCATGATATACTGGATTCTTGGTAAGATGTATAGCGCTCTGGCTATCACAATAAAGAGCTCCTCTTTCTTGCTTCAGATCCAACTCTTCCAAGCACCCGTTCAACCAGATCATCTCCTTACTTGCTTCAGTCACCGCGACATACTCAACCTCGGTTGTAGACAAAGTCACAATCTTCTACAGACGTGAGACCCAGCTCACTACTGTCGACGCTAAGGTATAAACATACCCCGTGGTGCTTCGCCTCGTATCATGATCACCGGCGAAGTCCGCATCCACGTATCCCTGCAGCACCAACTCCTTCCTCCTGAAACATAATGGCTTGTTCGTTGCCCCTCTCAAGTACTGCATTATCCACTTCACGGCCTCCTAATACTGCTTTCCTGGATTGCTTGTAAATCTGCTCACAACGCCCACTGTATGGGCTATGTCCGGCCTCGTGCAAACCATCGTGTACATGCGACAGAGACTCCCAATGGCCGAAGAATATGGCACCCTACTCATATGCTCTCTATCTGCATCTGTCTTAGGCGATTGCTCCTCAGATAGCTTGAACTGACTTTCAAGGGGTGTGCTAACAATTTTAGCATTCTGCATGTTGAACCTCTGAAGTACCTTCTCAATGTATTCAGCTTGGCTCAATCTCAATGTCCCTTCAGCTTCATCCCTACTGATTCACATCCCTAGAATCTGCTTCGCTGCACTCAGATTCTTCATTGTAAATTTCTTTGCTAGCTGCTTCTTTAAACTGTTTATCTCATCCAAACATGGTCCTGCTACCAACATGTCATCACTGTTGTAAAAAGCGAAAAAAGCGCCGCTATCACGGCGCGAATAGCGGAAGCGGGGGGTGAGCGCTACGGGTAAGTCCTTTGCGGCGAGCTTAAGCGGTAAAAACCGCTTTTTTGTCGAATCGCGCGTAATAGCGCGTTTTAGCGCTAACCATGGTAAACCTCATCCGCTTTTAAGCGCCGAACCCGACCCGAACCCGACCCGAACCCGACCCGCATACCCACTATACAAACCCCTCCCCTCAGTTTCCCGAACCCGATTTGTGCATTAGCCGCCTCTCCCGACTGCTGCTCCTTAACTCACCGCCGACGACAACCCCCAGTGACGATTGACTTCCAGCGACGACAACCCCAACGAAGACAACTTCCAGTGACGACGCCCAAGCTCTATGCCGCTCCCGACTGCTGCTCCTTAACTCACCGCCGACGACTGACTTCCAGTGACGACAATCCCCAGCGACGACTGACTTCCAGAGACCACCCCCAGCGACAACTTCCAGCGACGACGTCCAAACTCTCTCGTAATCTCTCAACGAAGCCCTAGCCGCCTCTTACGTAATCTCTCCCAAATCCCTTCAACGAAGCCCTAGCTGCCTCCTCCTCCTCCACCTCCAAGCTCCTGATCATCATCCAAGCTTCTCCTCCTCCTCCAAGCTCCGACGACAACATCATTCTCCTCCTCCAGGCTCCGACCGAACTCCTCCAGGCTCCGACCGACTGACTTTCAGGCTCCGACGACCGACAGACTTCCAGGCTCCGACGATAACATCTTCATCTCTGTTGGCAGTGCCTTCGTCTGCAATAGAGAAACAGGTAATCGACTCCCCTTAACTAATTACGATGCTGTATTTCTTGAATTTCTTCATAGTTCATTCATATTTCATACAACAAGCTTATCAATTATGCATTTATAAAATTTATAGATTTTTATATGATTTTTCTTATTATGTAGAATATTTAAATATATTTATATTTGACCGCTATTTGACCGTGCGTTATTTACCGCTATTTTTCCGCAATAGCCCGCAATAGCCTAATCGGTACCTCGCGCGACGCGACACGATCCGCTATCAACAACCTTACATGTCATCAACATACAATAACAAAATAATGAAGCTGGACTCGAACATTTTGAAATAACAACAATGATCCGAATTGCATCTTCTGTAGCCATTGTTCTACATAAAGTTATCAAACTTCTTATACCACTGTTTCGGAGCCTGTTTCAAACTATATAAGCTCTTCTTGAGCTTGCACACTATCTCTTCCTTTCCTTCTTCAATGAAGCCAACATGCTGTTTCATGCAGATTTCTTCGTCCAAGTCACCATAAAAAAGGCAATCTTCACATCTAACTGCTCAAGAAAGAGGTCTTCTGCAGTCACCAAATTCAACACTACTCTGATGGTTGTGAGTTTCACAACAAGGGAAAATATCTCCGTGTAGTCCACTTCTTTCCGCTGTTGAAACACCTTCACTACTAATCTGGTCTTGAATCTCTTATTTTCATCACTCTCTTGCTTGACCCGGCAGACCCATTTATTATGTAAGGTCTTTTTCTGTACAGGTAGCTGGGCTAACTCCTATGTCTCATTAGTGAGTAGAGAATCCATCTCCTCTTGCGTCGCATGCTCCCACTACTAAGATTCACTCACTTGCATTGCCTCTTTATAGCACTCTGGCTCACCGTTATTTGTCAATAATAAATAGTCAAGAGATGAAAGATATCTAGGATTTGATTTGGGTACCCTGGATGACCTCCTAAGCTCTATGCTCTGGGTAGTTTCTTCTGCACATGGAGCCTTCTCCATTCTCTGATCAGAACAAATATCATCACCCCTATCTAGAAGTTCTTCTATATCTATGTACTCAGATCTATCTGTATCTGAAATGCTGCTCCAACTGCTTTGGCTATCCTTGGCATCTTTCCTGTTCTTGTACATCACCTCCTCATTGAATATTACGTCTTTGTTTCTGATGATCTTCTTGTTCTTTTCATCCCAAAGATGATACCCGAACTCATCAATGTCGTATCCAATTAATTTGCACTTCTGTGACTTAGCTTCTAGCTTGTCCCTGACATGATCACTTATATGAACATAAGCTATACAACCAAATACCCGCAAGTGTGAGAGATTTATCTTCTTACCACTCCAAACCTCCTCTGGAATCCTAAAATCTAATGGAACTGATGGTCCGTGATTAATAAGGTAAGCTGCCGTATGCACCGCATCCGTCCAAAATATCTTAGGTAGACCTACATGTAATCGCATGCTCCTGGCACGTTCTATCAAGATCCTGTTCATCATCTCAGCAATGCCGTTCTGCTGCGGCGTCCCTGGAGTAATCCTCTTTAAGCGAATACCATTCGTAGCACAGAACCTCTTGAACTCCTCCAGCTCGTATTTCCCACCATTGTCTGATCTTAGACACTTCATCTTTAGATTTGTCTCGTTCTTCACCATGGCCTTCCACTTCTTGAAGATTCCAAACACCTCTGACTTGTGCTTCATGAAGTAGATCCACACCTTTCTCGAGTGATCGTCGATGAATGTGACATAATATCTCGAACCGCCAAAAGAAGACATACTGGCTGGATCCCATACATCTATATGAATCAACTCTAGCTTCTGAACCTTAGGTGATCTTCCATCATTCTAAAAACTAACCCTCTTCTGCTTCCCAAAGATGCAGTTTTCACAAATCCCGACTTTCACGACGTTGATCCTGGTTAGCTTTCCTTATGAATGCAAAATCTTCATCCCCTTTTCGCTCATGTGCCCTAGCCTGTTGTGCCACAGATCTGTACTCTCTTTGTCAGCTGTAATTGCGAGGATGTCACTCGCATGTAAGGTGAGGTAGAGAGTTCCTAGCTTGTTATCTCGAGCAACTATATCGTACTGTTGGAGATTCTCCACGATTCCCCTGTGAATGTCGAAACATAGTTTCTGCTCCAAGTTATCCCACCGAAACAAGATTCCTCTTCAGCTTCGACACGTGTCTCACGTTCTTCAAGGTCCACTTAGAGCCCTTCATTTGAATATGTACTTTACCTTTTCTAACAATATTACAGGGCTCGTTATACACCAAATACACTTTTCCAAAGTCCACTGCTACATAATTCTGAAATAGCTTCCTGTTAGCAGTGGCGTGGAAAGAGGCTCCTGAATCGATACCCAAGAATCCGAGTCGCTATCCATAGCAAGGATCAAGGCATCCTGCACGATATGAGCCTCCTGTTCATCCGCATTCTTCTTTGGATTTTTGCAGACTGAAGACATACGGCCCTCCTGGCCGCAGTTCCAACACTTTCATTTGATAGGCCTAATCTTCGAGTTCGATCTCTTCTTCACTGATTTCTATCGATTCCTGTTCTGGTTTCCTTTCTTCTGGTTTCTGCCTTTTTGCTCGAAGTTTAGAGATGAACCTGAACCTTCTGATTCGGACGATTTCCTTCTAACCTCCTCGGATAGAATCATGCTAATAACCTCACTCAGCTTCAACTTCTCCTTCTCCGTCGAATTGCTGATTGCCTTCACACAACTTGCCCAATTATCCGGTAACTGCGATAGAATTAATAGGGCTTGCACTTCATCATCAAACGTGATGTCCACGGAGATAAGCTGATCAACAATCGTGTTGAACTCGCTGAGGTGCATCGTGAAGGACCGTCCTTCTGTCATCTTGAGGTTAAAAAGAGTTTTGACGAGATGCACCTTGTTTGCTGTCGACGGTTGCTCGTACATCTTTGCGAGCGCTTCCATAAGCCCCACCATCGTCTTCTCCATCAAAATATTGTGGACTACTGATTTGGCGAGCGACAACCGGATTTGCCCTAGAGCCTTCCTATCCAGTATCTCCCAATCACCATCTGACTCCTCCTTCTGTCCCTTTTTCTTGCCCATCAACGGGCGATACAAATCCTTCTGGTACAGATAGTCCTCCATCTGTGACTTTCAGTAGGCGAAATCTGAACCATCAAACTTCTTAATTTTTGATTTGATTTTCTTTGCCATGACTTTCATACAAATTGCTGAACGAAGCTCTGATACCAATTGTTGGGGATTCGAAATAAACAATCGAACCCTTGCCCTTCCGGACCTTGTGTTGAAAGTAGAAAAGTAGGAATAATACCACAAATAAAGATCTAACTTTGTAAAAATAGTAAAGGAGACGAACACACATATTTAACGAGGTTCGACAACGTGCCTACGTCCTCGGAAGCCACACCACACAATTTTTTTATTAATTGAAGAAGAAATACAAGCTCTCAAACTAGGGTTTAATCTCTCTGAGATTCTCTCTTTCTGCAGTCAAAAAGCTCTCTTTTTCGTGTTGTACAAACCCTAAAAACGTTTAAGGTATATATAGAGTCCTGGTAGAAACAGAATCCAAAACAGTTTAGGAAACTGTTTGACTCGCGGTCAACCGTGACGGTCGACCGTGCAGGTCTCGCGGTCGACCGCACACCAATCGCGGTCGGCCGTATCAAAAACCCGAGACCAAAAATCCTACAGGGTTGGCGCGGTCGACCGCCGCGGTCGACCGCCTTCGGATCCAGCTCCTCCTGAGCTCCTGTGCACGTTCGCGGTCGACCGCCAGATTCTCACGGTCGACTGTGGATCTATCAGGTCGTTTTCTTCGTCGTTTTGATTCCAGCTTTCGTCTCGACTTTGGGTCTACACTTTAGACTAACATTATCACCTATAAGTATTTGTTAATGAAAAATCTAGTGTGTTGCAGAGTTCTTACCAATGCACCAAGTGGTAATAAAGTAAAGAATATTTCAAGAATGAAACCGACTTGATCTGTGGTTGAATACGTTTACAATAATTCATAAGTATGTCCTCAAACAAATGGCAACCATGATTGATAATCTGCTGAGATGCTCTATCATATATTTTTGAGGAGCATGTCTTGGAATTTCCTTACCCCAATAGCTCGTATAATCTATCTTAATTTGCGGATCGCTATGTTTCTTGTAGTATTTCAGTGCTACTCCTGATGTTCTTTCTTTTTTTTCCTCCTATTTCTGAATAACTTTTTGTAGGCAAGTTCATTGTAAGCTATGTTCCTCTATGCGGAGAGAAGGAGTACTATCTGGCATGTGCTTGTGGGGAGGTGTATATGCCGCCTAGTGCTTATGTTGGATTATACGGTTTAGCAGTTCAATCATCATTTCTTGGAGGTATGGTTATTATATTTTCTTCTGAAGATGGATATGAGGAAATGAAATTGATAATATTTATGCCTTCAAGGGTTTCAAAGGTTATTTAGTCTTCAGTTAATATATTCAAAGTGCATTGTTTGCTAGTTATCTAGAAATTTATTTTTGAACCCATTTTATTTTTACATTAATATTTTACAATAACGTGCATTGATATGCATTTCAGTTTTCAAATATTCATCTTTACTAGTGAATACGCACATCTCATTGATTGAATCAAAGTAGCCTAAAAGATGTTTATTTCCTGGTGTTTTTTCTATACTTGTGGCAAATGTTCTTTAATATACTTCTGAAACTTTGCCTGTCCGCAACTAGTGGGAGCACCAGTTGACAGGTGGGAGCTAGATTTCAAGGAAACTTAGTTCTAAAAGAAACTACTTATAACAAAATTCAGTTTTCGACAAATTCAACTATAGTTAGGCTATTGTCTTAGATATCAGTGTTCAATGGCGTACGAACTTGATGTTTATGTTTTAGTTACTCTATTCGTTTAATCAGTTTTTACTTGTAGGATTGGTTTTTGGCGGGGGCGGAGCTATGTATGGCCCCCCTAAGGGGCCATGGCCCCTCCTTGAAAGATGAAAGAAGCTAGATAGAGATACTAGCACTTCATTAATGCACTACTTGGTTTACTTCTTGCTTACATATACTCACATTTTATCTTGCTTCCTTGTCTTAGCCATGTGTCCTGGCTACTGCAATTCAAACCTAAGCCTACAAAAGCACAAAGGTAGATGCTACGAAAAGACAAAGAGGAAAGGAAGCCATGGATGAGCTAGGAACTGATTAATAAAATTAACTAAGAGCCTATTCTATGTGCTAGGACATGTTCACCATTCATGAAATTGCTAAGAGTGTGTTGAACCTGTTAAACTCAATCTTCCTAATGGGGAAAAGCATGATACTACAGTTACCAGTCCTAGAAAAGAGCCTAATGCCCAATCTATTTTGTTTTTTTGCATGTATACTCACCTTACGTCATGCATATCTGCAAAAGTACCCCCAATCTCAATAGCTTCAAAACTATCACAAATCAACAATTTTGACAAAAACACCCCAAATCAACAACTCACGATTTTGTTAGATATGGTGAGTGAAATTTTGACTATTTTGTTGATATTTTTACATATCAATTACAAATTAGCCTTTCAAAGTTAATGATTTTGTTTAATTTTTGTAAACTTTTTTTTCTCTCTTTTGGTTTGGACCCCACCTTACTAAAATTCCTAGCTCCGCCACTGGGTTTGGAATTTTATTAATCATGACCCCAAGAAGTGACTGGTACCACATTAAATGTGTGCTAAAAGTGGTGTTTATGTATACTAGTTCCAATAAACTCAAAACTTAATCATGGCTAGCATTCAAATAAAGAAAATTGGTAAAACTCCACTATGAAGCATGTGCAACAGGAGTACTAACAGAAAATCCTTGTCTGGGCATTACAAAGTGGTAGTGGAGCCTACGCTAGTGGAAATTGTTGGGAACCAAGTCCAATATGAAAGTTAACTTACACGTGCATGTGGTGAAGGTACATGAGGGTCTTTTTTTTGCACCGCCGATGGAGTGTTCATCTCACCCTAAATTAAAAGGACTATGTCATAACGCTAAAAGTTGTAAAGACCATATTGGTGTTAAAAAGGTGTCAGGTACACACTTCAGCTGGTGATGTCCCTGAAGTCCTTGTTCATGCTGTTATGTTTTTGATGGCCTATGTTCCAAAGACTTGCAAGGTTTGGGTTTCTTATAGAATGTTCTCAATATTACCAGCTGCTGAATTTGATCCCGTAGATACATATATGTGTATGGGTGAGGGGTCATTTTTCCTTCTTGTTTGCCCACATATTGATTGGAGCACTTGCATTGTAAGTCCACATCTTCTATTATGCTGTACATGCCTTAAAAGCATGCGTACAGGGTCATCATATTGATCTATGAAGTTCATCGCATGTAACACAATTTATGGCCGTTCATTCTCAGAGGTTGAATGGATAAGGTTATGTTTAAAACATTTGATTTTTTTACTTTAGGCATTTAAATGGGTTGCATAAAGAAAAATTAGTGGACTTCTACTTGAAGTGCCTTTTTGAGTCTGTTTAGGAAGGATTTGAGTCCACATTTCATTCTGTATCAGGTTTAATTGAATGCCTTTCAACATAGGGGTCTCATAATTTACTGTTGACTTGAAGTACCTGTTCTTACAGCACCTAATCATACCCATAATCATTATCTCATTCTTATTGGTGGACTAGTTTAGTCCACATTTAACATTGTAGTCATTGTTAGGGTTCTTTCCTACCCCTTTCCTTTTTCCTAGTATAAGTGGAATTGGACACTATTTTACTTTTCAGGTGTCCTGGAAAAGGTGGGTGTTGAACCACAAATTCAGCGTCTTGGTAAATATAAAAGTGCTGGAGACCAACTTACGCGGAAAAGCATGTCAAAAGAAGTTTGCGAGATGCTGACTTCACTTCTTGATAATATTTACGGAAATTGGCTGGATACAATATCTTTAACTCGAGGTGCATTTATTTGACTTCTGCAGTAATACTCGAGGTGCCTTTATTTGTCTTATGCACTAATACAACTGTTTATAGTTTAATTATTCAACAGGAAGATCCTTGGAAATATTTTTTTTATTTTTATTTTTGCAGAAAAGGGGAGAGAAGAAATTGAGAACTTCCTTAATACAGGGGTTTACCAAGTTGAAAGACTTAAAGAAGAAGGGTGGATAACAGATATATTATATGATGATGAGGTACACGTTCTTCCTTCAGCCTCTGACATATTTTACTTTAGCATCATTTGGAATGACATATTTTTTTTTGGGTTTAATATTTTTTTTTGGGTTTAAAAAGGTTCTTTTCTTTGTTTTATTTACTTAGCTCATTTTTCATCTTAGCAGCCTTTTTGATGGAGAATCTCTGTTCCCAATTACATTACTGTGATACAGGTATATAAAGTATACTATTATGGTGTAAAAAACAGAGAAAAATAGTCCTAATACTAAGAGGTCTGTGATATATGAAAGTAGACGAATCTATGCCAACTTGGGTACTTGATGTGGTGATTCAGGAAAATTAAGTGAAAATAGGATCAAGTGAAAAAATATTTCAATAATTTTAACATACTGGTATGTGTCTGCACATTCCATCCTAGAGGCTGCCATGTGGCACTTCCAGTATGCCACCTGTTTCTGCGTGGGCATGACAAATAATCCTTTACATCTGGGATTGTGTAGGTTTGGGGGTTATTTAATATGTTAGGAGAGCTTAGCATACATTTGTATCCTGTTAGTTTTGGTCCTAATGATTGAATAACATAGAACAAACAAGTTTACATTAGAAAATGAATTAAAGGGAAGACGAATTTTCACTAAAACACATTATGGTCATGTTCTCCTGGACATAAACATTGCAATGCAGTTCACCAAGGCCATCATTCAGGGAGGATAAGGAAACCTGCATACAGCATCAAGGTTTAAGAAAAGCTTGCCTTTACCGTTTCATTCTCTTTTAACTTTTTTTTTAACAAACACATGATCTATGTACTCGAGCATTGCGGTTGGTGTCTTATAGGGGAAAATGACAAGATATGTGAGGGTTTTGAAGTATTCATGCTTCATGGTTAGATGATATTTGATTTGATTAATTTATCATGGGATACTATTTTATAATAAACAAGTGAAAGCAAGTTACCAGTTGCATGATGTAGATGAAATCTTCTAGGAATTGTCAGTAAAAAAAAAAGAAAATCTTGGGGATGTAAGAGATTACAAGAGGCTTCTGACACTGATTACAACTCATGCTGATCATTGTCGGTCTTCAAGTTGGAGCAACTTAAATATGAATAAAATTTTGTCTGTGCTGTCTTTTTCGGAGAATTAACAAGGACTTTGTTTATAGGATGTGAACTATACTTTGTCCAGTTCATACTAGGAGCAGTCTCATCCATTGGATGAGATGAGAAGCCCAGAAAAGCACTCCTTAACATAACCTAGCCCTACTTCTTGCTTACTAAGTACTGGGCTGTTTGCCTAGGCTGAACTCCTAATCTGAATCCAGTCGAGGACCAACCATAAACTCAGATGCTTTGCGTATTCCATCCTTGTTTTCAAACATCAGATGTCAGGTCTGTGACCTGTTATGGTCTTGCAACCACATCTGTGTTCTTACGTTTCTCAAGTACTAGAAGTAGCTTTTTTGTGAAGCTTATTTAATAAACTCTATATAGTTTTTACCTTCCTCGGTTAGAGCTATATTAGTCATGTTTGCTTATAAGATATCTTTTTTGCTGTGAAATTAAATAAAAACAGGTTAGAACGATGCTAAAGGAGAGATTGGGACAGAAGGATAAGAAAAATCTTCTCATGGTTGATTACAGGTAACAAACATCCAGAAGACATTAAGAAGGCATTGTTAAGGAAATTCTTATTCACTGTACTTTTGTTGTCAAAGTTTCCTTAAAAAGATGGTGACTTAGTGAGAAAGTATTATGGATGTATTAATCATTGGTTTATCTTGCTGCTCTTTTTCTTGTAGTGAACAAAAAAGGGAAGAGAGAGAGAAGACCATTGATATATTTGCATTTAATTTCTTTGAAGTGAGAGAGTAGTTAAATTTTCCCGATGTCAACTGCTAGGAATAGAGCATTTAAAGATATTTTCTTAGATTCCCGAAGTGTATTCAGACAATAATCATCCATGTTTTGCTGAGGAATCCTGATGTTAGGTCTTTTAAGATGTTCTCAAACAGTATGTGGTTAGCATATTGGTGGATATGCCTGAAGTCTTTTGACTGATCATATATCCTCTTACCTTATTCTTCTACCATGTTTAAACCTTGTGAAAATTTTAAATCTTTGTTAGTTCTCCAAGTTAAATGTTTCTAATGGTGTTTTATGAAAACTCAAAATACAAGATATCTGAGTAGTGCCCTTCAATAAATCCCAAGGTAACATTTACAACTTCATCAGATCTAATACAAGATATCTAAGTAGGGACCTTCAATAAATCCCATGTTAACATTTACAACTTTATCAGATCCATCTTCAGCCATGAATTCTCTAAGATTTCACTATAAAGTGCTTTCCAACTATGATTATTTGAAGTTAAAAATTTGTAGTGCCATGCCTTAGAATCATGAGTTAAAAATTGTATTCTGAATTATATTTATCCAGAATTTGATAAAAGGATTAAAGCCTTTTCTGTTAGGGTAGAAGTTCAGAGTTAATTAGTCCTTTTATCTTATACGCAGGAAATATTCAAGAGTAAGAAGTTGGACACTTGGGTTGGAAGGAGGCAGGGACCAAATTGCTATAATTAGAGCTTGTGGAAACATTACCAGGGCCCGTAGTCCATTAAGTGTTCCTAGCTCAGGCATTATTGCTGATCGATTGATTGAGAAAATCCGCAGTATCAGAGGTTAATATCCACTTACTAATTTGATATACTGTAGTTTCATATGTTCTTCACCACTTCTTTTTTCACAAAATTGTAATTGCTTGGTATACTGATTCTTAATATGCTTATTGTGCTCGAGTAATGGACTTTTGTAGGATGTATGCTTTGACCTCCAGTAATATGGTACAAACACATCTTCCCTGATCTATTGTTATATTTACCACGTAATTTAACAATATGATTATGGGTTACTTTACTTAATCTATACTACATATAAAAGAGGATTGTCTTATCAAAACGTTTGATTTCTATTTTTGCCCTTTTAAGTTTGATAATTCTCAAATATGTCATTAATTGTAATTAATCACTCACTAATTACATATAACCTCTTATTAATTATACATTTCCTTACTTTTTCAAAACCTTTGGTCATACTATTATTTTATTATGTTATTTAATAGAAAATTTGAAATTTATCCCTAATTTATCTTCACATAATATTTAAGATTCTAGAAAAATTAAAAATAACAAAAATTCATTAGGCTTATGCCTTACAACTTTGGGTTTCACCTCTTATGGAGGACTACCTGGTACCTTACATCTTATTAGCCTTTCAAAAGTATGATAATAATATGAATAAAAATTTGTATTTATTGTAATTGTAATAGTATTAATAGTATAATGGTTCTAATAGTATTTTTGAATTAATAAATTACACTGTAATTTAATAATTATACAATTTAGTAAATTAATTACTTATAGTGTAATAAACTAATTATTAAATTATAATGTAGTTACTAATAGTAATATAATTATGCCAAGTATAACATTATTATATTTAAAAGAGAAGAAACTATTTAATAAACTATAATTATTTGAATAAATTATGAATAAATTATAATAATTATCCAAACTATAATAATTGATCATACAGTTATTTATATACAGTTTTATCGTACAATTTATTTATATAAATAAAATTATAATTGTTCAGTATTTATATTGCTATACAAGTCATTTTATTTTTTTGTAGCCAACAAAAAAAATTGAAAAACATAAAATAACGCAGGGATGCTCTCATGCAAAGCACGTGCACTATACTAGTTAAATAATTTTCGTCTCATCTTTATAGTAAGAAAGCTTATTAATTAAGCTGAAGCATTAAATTTTTATCGTTTTTATTCACTTAACAGCATGCAAGCAAGTATGGTCAAAGGGATGCACCACTTAAACAATTTTTAGTTACTGAATAGAAGTTTGCAGCCCAAAAATGTGCAGTGACAGGCATTGCTGTTCTTTGGAACCATCTGTAGCAGAAACTCACGAACTTCATCTGTTCTGGAGAGAGGCCAGGTGGATGCTGGAGTTGCTATTAATTTGTGAAGTTGCACTTCTGAAGTTCCTTGTTGAGTGGAAATTATAAAGTTGACTGGCCAGAAAGTTCTGATATTTGTTCATTTATACATCTGAAAATGTTAATATTTGAGTAATTTACCATTTTTTCCTTCTCATCCCTCTTTCCTTTTTCCCCCTTCTGATTTTTGTACCTATTTAACTTCAGAAAACTAGCAAAGTCTACTGTAAGCATACATCTTAAGGAATTCTGGATAATTCATACATTTATCAATAAAAAGTAGAGGGAGGGAGAGAGGGAGGGATACGAAAAAGGTTTGTTATATCAAATTATTAATTGAAACCTTTTGTATAGCATGTAGCTCCAATGTTTTCTAACTTATTCAACATTAAATTTGGAAGACTTCACATTGTATTTGGAAGACAGTAACTTCTAAAAGAGACCTGCATTATGAAAATCCTTGTTTTCTTTCGTTGATCACAGCGTGATAATTTCTGTTGTCCTTTCAATGTTGTAAAGTTGAGCAATTTCTTATTTCAGAATCAGACAGGTATAAAGCTGTTAAAGCTGTCGTCTTGCGGATTGATAGCCCTGGAGGTGATGCTCTTGCATCTGATTTGTAAGTTTCTACTGAAAATTTGATCTGTGTGTAATCTTTTAGTTCCCGCAAGCTAAAAGATACTTCCCCTTTCAGTTTAGATTCTAACTTTAAGTTTGTTTCTGAAGTATAGATTTTAAAATCAGTTAGACCTTTTTCCTGCCTGACATTTAAGCTTAGATTTTGTAATGAATTTTCTCCTCTCCCTCCCTTTTTCCATGCACCCACAAAAATTTACACAGTTTTGGTCATTAAGCTTCTGACTAATCAGTCATCGGTGTCGTGTTTCTTCATTGTTTACCTCCAATAGAGTAATCTTGTTATTTTGTCTTGTAGCACGACAGCTGTAGATTTTGGTACTAATATGATGCGTGCTAAGATTTTGAAGACTTGAGTTACATTATATGCAACTTCTGGTGAATCCACAAGGGTTCTCAATATCTGATGTGCGATACTAAGAGGGAACATTATGCAGTTAGGTTTGTTTCAGTGAAATACTGTAATCTGTGCGGTTCATCGGTGTTAAGGATGCCTCAAAGGAAATGGTATAGGTTAGGGGGAAAAGCACTTTATTCAGAAAGTTTCAGACAAAATATTTTAAGATGGGAGACGTTTCTCAAATAAAGTGGTCTATATTGTGGAATTCACAAAACATAATGATCCAAAATGAAACACTATGCAACAAGGTATTTACTCAAATATTACTCCTTAACAATTATATGAGGTATTGTTGAATTTTTGCACTTGGGAGGAGTTTAAAGCTAAAATAGTTGAACATAGGATGGTCGTTCTACATAGAATGGTAGAGCCTTGTATTTTCATGGATGCTCTATGCACGTTCTTTTCCATGTGTCTGTCTCATGTCTGTCTTGGGTGCAAGTGAGAAAAATGTGATACGAGTGTCACTTGATTAATGTTTCTAGTGTTAGCATTTTCTTTTTTGCTCGCATCGGTAGTATACCAATCACCACAAGAAGTGCTTATTTTGTTGTTTTGGTGGCTGTATATTATAGACGGATGCATTTTTCTATAATATGTGTTAATCATTGTTGATCTCTGGTAAATTTTTCGCTCGAACTTTCTGTTGAAAATAATCTAACCTTGAAGTTGTTTCTTTGTGATTCAGAATGTGGAGAGAGATCAGGCTTCTTGCTGCCTCTAAACCTGTGATTGCATCCATGTCTGATGTTGCTGCAAGTGGGGGATACTACATGGCCATGGCAGCGCAGACTATTGTTGCTGAAAATCTGACATTGACTGGCTCAATTGGAGTTGTTACAGGTGAACCTAGTGAATTGATCCTGTGTGGAACTAAATCTTCAAATGAGTTCTCCACGGGCACATCAGAATTTCTGGTGTTAGATTTGCATTTTGATAATTGGATTTACTATGTTGCGCCTGATATGAAATATCAAGAAGCAGAAGGGTGATTGGAGACAATTTCAAAAATCATTTTCTTTTATCATTTTACTATGGCATGCCATGTTCATGTTAAACATATAAAACTTGCAATTTTATCTCATTTTTGTATTTTTTTATTTTTCTTTCCAGACTTATCCACATTTTTCCTCTGAAGCTCAATATATTTTTGATTCTTTATTCTTACTTAAATACCCACATGATATTACTTCATCATTATGCAAACAAATTTAGATGAATTCCAAGTCTGCTAAAAAATTGGTCTTTTCTTTGCATACAGCCATTGTCTTGCTCGAGTTGTACATTCTAAACACTTGTTTGCTTGCAGGGAAATTCAGTTTAGGTAAGCTGTATGAAAGGATTGGCTTTAACAAGGAGATAATATCAAGAGGAAAATATGCTGAGCTTTTCTCTGCTGATCAACGTCCATTTAGGTATCTGTTTCGTTTCTATCATTCTATGAGAGACCTGATTACAGCTAATACCTGATTAAGGAATATTCTATCAGATGAATACTTGATTATAAAGACATTGTCCTGTATCTGATAGGATGCAAGTGATGTAGCCAATTCCCAATGAAAGCAGCCCGGCCAAAGCATACTTAGAATTATTTAATCAATTTGTTCCCTCTTAGTTCATCTCATATTAGAGGTTGTTCTTAAGAAAAACGAAAGCTTGATCTCAGGTTTTCCAAATACTATACTCCCATGATAGCAGTGCTCAAAACCTGGATGCTTTTTTGTAATAGGTACAAGGATTGGCCGTATTCTTAGCATTGGGTGGATAAAGAGACACAAGATGTCATTGAGTTTCTATATTTTGTTTGATAAAAATCTGGTTGTCTACCATTTTATTCTGAAGTTAAACTTACATTGATTTAACTTATAATCAAAACGTTCAACATTTTTTTTATTTTTTACAATACTTATATATTAGTCCCAATTTGCAAGGATACCCTCATTATGCAAATTCCGAGCTTCACAACTTATTGGAAGTTCGAAGTGGCTTTGCAAGTTGTGACATGTGTCCCAGTCCCGTATCTGCCTGAATCAGATTAACATTTCAAATATTGATATGCATAAGATTATAAAGCATACATATATTTGTGAGCCCAAAGAACCTCCTCTGTTGTGAAGTATTTGGAAAGTTGTGAAGTATTTGGAAAGTTGTTCAGTAAAAATCCTTTGCTTCTATCATATTTGTAAAATAATCACATATTTTTGCCAATTTGAGGATTGAACTTCTCCTGTTTCTTCAGTTTCTTGTGCAAGGTCAATACCCAGCTAACCTATTGGTTCCTGCAGACCAGATGAAGCAGAATTGTTTGAGAAATCTGCACAAAATGCATACAGAAAGTTCCGGGACAAAGCAGCATCTTCACGATCCATGACTGTAAGGATTTCTACGTCTTTCTCTATGGTTCTCCTTATCTACGGCATCATAAATTCTGTTCTGTTGCCAGATAGATGAGATGGAGGAGGTTGCACAAGGAAGGGTGTGGAGTGGCAAAGATGCAGCTGCCAGGGGTCTAGTTGATGCTATTGGTGGATTTTCCCGAGCTGTGGCTATCGCCAAACACAAAGCCAATATACCACAGGATAGACCCGTGAGTCTCTTCTTGTTGTTGTTTATTTTGGCCATACAGAGTAATAAGTGATGCGTATCGTATGACATGTGAGGGTATTCTCTCATATACAGTGATATGGTTGAATCCCAGCCAAGTGAATAATAGAATTTCTTTCTTTACTACTTAATAACTCAGCCCATGTCAATGGGCTAAGGTTCAGTCACTGAGAGCCCTCATGTCTTATGATATCCACTGTTCTCTTTGAAATATGTCCTCCATCTAGTGTCTCAACTATCTCAGATAATGATGTTTGTAATATGTTTCTATATGCATATTATGAAACAATTAAGTTGCTTTCACTCTGTTTTTTAATCTAATTTTGCATCCAGGTTCGATTATTGGAGATATCAAAACCATCACCAACCTTACCGGAGATATTAACTGGCATTGGGAGCTCCTTATTTGGTATGGATAGAAATGTGAAGGAATTGTTGCAGGATGTTACATCCTCAATTGGGGTTCAAGCAAGAATGGATGGCATTTTGTTTGAAAGATTGGAAAATGCACCTGATGCTAACCCTATCTTTCAACTGATAAAAGACTGTTTACGCGCATTCTGATCTGAAATGTTCAAGTCTATCTTAATTGTGTTGTACTGTAATTATATATCAAGATCCAAATTGGGCAAAAAATCAAATAGGCAAACTATACTCTCTATGTAGAGTATTTGAGAAATGGGAAAGAGATGCTATCATACGATTCATCACGTCAAGTTGCCAATATCACAGCTTTATATCATGTGTATAGGGACCACTGTAATATCACAATTGCTGATCTTGTTTAGTGGGTGGTCCTAATTTGTATTTGAGTATAAATTAGAAAGACAATGCAATCCATAGGGGGTGGTCGTAATTTGCATTTGAGTATAAATTAGAAAAATAGTGCAATCCATAGGGTACGATGAGTGTTAGATATGAAATGGATCATAGCTATTAACAGTTATCGGTTGTTAATAATGTAGTAGTTTCTCAACTACTTTTTGCCAAAATCTTAGTATTTGAAATTAATGCCCCACATTTTCAAGTATTTTCAAATTAATCCCCCACCTTCAGATTTTTGAAATTAGTTCCTAAATCTTTTAAATGTTTAGAATCTAATAATCCTTCTAGTTAGCAGCTGGGGAAAAGATCTGATGGACTAATTTCAAAATATTTATAAAGATGTGTGGGATTAATTTCGAAATATATACTTAAAGATTTAGGGGACCGATATCAAATATCAAGAATGAGGGACTAATTTAAAAATATGAAAGATGCGAGGGAATAAACCAAAAGTCAAAACTCGTCAAAACCCCCGAGTTTGCTACAGCTCTAGACTCGGTCCCAATGCCGCGTAGGCAAGAAGTGTCCTATCCCCACCTCAGAGGGGGAGGAAAAGGAGCGAAAATAGGCGGGTAGTTTAACTTCTTTTGTAGGACAAATTTTTAAAAGAGACCCATTTGTGAATTTAATCTAAAAAAACGACCTTATTCAAACATAATTACAAAAACCGACCTGGTTTTAGCCTCAGCGCTAAAACCAGGTCGGTTTAAAAAAAAATTACAAAACTTCACGGGAGTTGAACTCCCGTGAAGTTTAGCAGATCTACTAAACTTCACGGGAGTTCAACTCCCGTAAAGTTTCATAGTTCAAAAAAATTTTTGAACTATGAAACTTCACGAGAGTTGATCTCCGGATGATGTTTGGGAGCGAGTTGAGGAGGGAAGCGTCCTGACCATATGGGTATTATAGGAAAGGTTTTGGCTCTTACCCATTTCCTTAAACTTTGCATTTTTTAATGGGAATTGGATTGCATATGAGATTTTTGAGAAAATGTCTGAGAAGGGGGGAACGTTTATATTTTTTGATGCAGATATATAGTCGGCTGGAGTGCGGACAAATTTTTGAACTAGACCTATTCCCCCAAAAAATAATCAAAATAGACGTAGTCCCATAATATTTATCAAAGTAGACCTAGTTTCTGCCACGATGGTTGAAACTAGGTCGATTTTGATAAGTATTTAGGGAACTAGGTCGATTTTGGAAAAAAAAAATTCTTATACTCTACAGGATTGGGAAAGCCGGGGATATTTTGATAAATTTTTTGCAAGTAGGTCGAAGTTGATAATTTTATTTTTGAAATGGTCTATTTCAAAAAAAATTCCGCTTGAGTGAAGCTGTAGTTATGAGTTGTCTCTACCTCGAATTTGTCAGAATTTTATGGAAACAGTGTATAATCGACATGTTTCTGGTATATATATCTTCATGTAGAGAAGCTGGTCTGCGGTTGGGGACTAATTGAAGAGACATGAAGACACTTTCTTGATTTCAAGAAGTCAGGTAAGAAACTGAAATTTATGAATCTTGAGTTTATCATACACATTTAGTTTGCTAATTCATTATGTTTATTGTAGTATTTAAGTTCTTTTCCTGATGCACTTTCTTTCTTCTCCTACTTCTGAATAAATTTTTGTAGGCAAATTCATAGTAAGCTGTGTTTCCCAATGTCGAGAGACGGAGTATTATCTTGCATGTGCTTGTGGCGAGGTGTATATGCCACCCAGTGCTTATGTACACTTATACAGCTTAACAATCGGATCAGAATTTCTTGGAGGTAAGGTTATTATGTTTTCTATTGAAGAGAGAGATGTTATATTGATAACATTTATGCCCTTAAAAAGTTCTTTCCTCTTTTCTCTCTCTACACACACACACACACATATACATATGTATATGTATGTGTGTGTGTGTCTATATATATATATATATATATATATATATATATATATAGAGAGAGAGAGAGAGAGAGAGAGAGAGAGATATACATATACATATACATACAAACATATGTATATACACAGACACAGATACACACACACACAAATATGTACACACACATACATATATATTGTGACACCCCTACTTTAGTCCCACATGGACTAGTGTGAAAAAATATTAGTGGTTTAAATAGAGAAAAGCCTAAGGTCCAAGTACAACTTGTGCTAGCATTTTAGCGGTGGATTTAAACAAACATCGAGTTGCTCTCGGTGGGTCCCACAGCTTGTACATGCCAACTGGCCCGTGGGCCCGGGACATGACAAATGGTATCAGAACAGTTACCAGCCGAAAGTGTAGAGTTAAGTGCTATACGGGCCTAAGTGCTACACCGTGTGGATGCGGTAGGAGCCACCTCTAAAGTCCACATCACCTAGCAGTGATACTGGGATATACCAATTGTCATGCCATGACGATAGGGACGTCGTCTTTATAATGTAAGATGATTGTGACATCCCCACTTTAGTCCCACATGGACTAGCGTAAAGAAATATTAGTGGTTTAAATAAAGAAAAGCCCAAGGTCCAAGAACAACTAGTGCTAGCATTTTAACGGTAGATTTAAACTAACATCGAGTTGCTCTCGGTGGGTCCCACGGCTTGCACGTGCTAACAGGCCCGTAGGCTCGAGACGTGACATATATATATATATATATATATATATAC
>BQKN01063609.1:141892-164960 GCA_022839385.1 Asparagus kiusianus
GAGAAAAATGAGTATGCTTGGTACCAAGCACAAAAAGTTGTGCTTGGTAATTAGGTGGCATAATCCCCCCACTCATTCAAATGGTTGCATATCCCCACACACTTCTTAACCTATGTGAATGTGCTCCCCCATTTGAATGAGTGGAGGAGATTGTGTCACCTCACTACCAAACATAAAATTTATGTTTGGTACCAAGCATACCCATATTTCTCATATATATATACATATACATACACACACACACACACACACACATATACTAGTTCTTGTGTACGTGCAATGCACGTGGTTAAATATTAAAATTATTTACTTATTTATTTTCTTACTATAAAATAAGTCAGATTCATTTTGAGTTGAAATCAATAAAGATGGATTATCACATTTGCCATAATTTTATTTAAACATTTTAAAAAATTTATAAAATAGATTTGTGTGTAAAACTTGGATCAATATACTTTTATATACTTTTATATACTTGCATATACAACATTATTTTTTAAAATTGTATATATCAAACTTCATGTAACATATTTGCTTATCGGATCAAATCATCGATCTCTAATTTGTTTATTTTTATCATTAAATATAGCGTTAAGTTTGAAAAAAATACAATAATATATTCTTGATGTGAATAAAAATATAACCAAATACTTAATATTAATACGGTTTGTATAAGCTCAACATAGAGCACATATTTTTCACAAAATTACAAGACATCTTAATTATTGATAAACTTAAAATAAAAAATAAATACTAAAGATTAATAGTAACTCTAGTATAATTTTATATGAAAAAACCATTCACATAAGCATATTAAAAATTTTGCATGAAAATCTCTTCTAAAGATTCCTAATTTTACTCAAAAAATTAAACTTTACCATAAATTATTCAAAAAAATATTATCTTTTATTCTTTTTTTTCATATTTAATTGAGTCGAGATCAATCTTTCTCCACTTTATCTTTTTCCTAGGCAATCTACACTAGGGTCTTCATCATCAATTGTGATATCAGGTTGGTACATAATAAAGAGCAGAAGACAAGACGATAGTCTAGAAATATATTATGATATACTTGGATTAATCAAATTATACTATTACTCATAATTGATGTGCATCAGAAACAAAATGTCTTAAACTATAAAACAGACTGCATAGGCCCACTAACATAACTATTTTAATGCAAGCAACCCTGAAGATTAATTTTTAAAATCTCTTGGGCCCGAGAATAAACAACTAACATGTTTGCAGTAGAAGCTAAGAGAATATAGTACATTCTTAAGAATTATTAATTTTTACTTAATTTGTTTATAATAACATTATCTCATTATTAACTAATTGCAAGGCCTAGTACATTATTTTTTTATTGGGCGTTCAAGGCAAGCATATGACCTAAGTGAGTCCTCATCACAATGAATGTTATATAATTTAAGTACAAAAAAAAGAAGGATTGATCAATGGTGTAGTTGGTGAGAGGGCAACTCCAGTAGCTTAATTTGAGTATGTGAATATATTATAGATGAAAATGGAGAATGATTATTTTGAAAACAGTGGCTGTGTTTGGGTAATTAATATGATTTTTGTTTGTGTTGTGTTCTTCATTCATTTTCAAGATATCTATCGTCCTGTGGATATATATAACTATAATATTGCTACTCTCTTTTAGTTTTATGGAAGAGTTTGGATGCCAAAAAAATTAAATTATCTAATCCGGTTAAAGTAGGATCATATAAGTTAAGTTCATATATGAAATTAATTTTAACCAACACCCATATGTAAGTATTACAATTGGTATTAAAATCTAAGATACATGTGAGATTTTCTTTGGCTTTTGTATAAACAATATTATTTAAATAATAATAATATAATTAAACTTTGTGATCTGCAAAAAAAGATCAAACATATAATATAAGTAATTGCTTTAAAATAATCTAATTTAATCTAATAAGAAGAAAATAGATAAAGGTGATGTAAAAATTGTTGCAATTTCATAATTCATAATTTTAAAAAAAATCTAATCTAATCTAATAATTTATTCTAATAAGAAGAAAATAACAAAGACACATACCTGTTGAAAGAGATAAAAGTGCAATGAAAATTATTATCATTTTAGATCTTAAAAAAAGATCATATACAATATAATTAATCCCTTTAAAATTATCTAATCTAATCTAATAAGAAGAAAACAGATGAAACTGCTGTGAAAATCGTTGCTATTTCTTGATGTGAAAAAAGAGCAAATATACAATATAATTAATTACTTTAAAATAATCTAATCTAATCTGATAAGAAGAAAATAACAAAGGCACATACCTGTAGAATGATATGAAAGTGCTATGAAAATTATTATAATTTCTTGGATGATGTATATTGGTATGTGATATTGCATTTTAGAGGATAACAATTGTAAACAAAGTTCTATTTAAATAATAATAATATAATTAAACTTTAAAACTAATTATGCAGTATCGTGAACTACTTGAAATGTAGTCGGTGAGAGATCATCATGTTTTGTCCTCAGATCGCAGCCGTTTGTTTTAATTTTCTTTTTTTATAATTTTGAGAATAGTTTTGTCTTTATAATTTGTTTGGTGGATTTTGTAAATACCCCCTCCGCATTATGTACATTTGTAGGTCTACGCTGTTCTTAGGTTCGACTTTTGGGACAGACATTATTTGTCTCATTAATTTGTTTGGTTTTTGCACATACGCCATTCATCTTGTATACATTTGTAAATATTTGGCATTTAATAACTTCATTAAAGTTTATATTTTAATTTAAATTGTATCCTTATCTTCATACTATGTGTATCCAATAAAAATTTATCAGGTTTATATTATTTGGCTCATTAATTTGTTTGGTTTTTGCACATACACCATTCATCTTGTATACATTTGTAAATATTTAGCATTTAATAACTTCATTAAGGTTTATATTTTAATTTAAATTGTATCCTTATCTTCATACTATGTGTATCCAATAAAAATTTATCAAGTTATCAATTTACTCTTACTTAATAGTATTTGAATTCCAATGATATTTTTATCTACCGAAAGATTTTCTCAAACTCGTACTTTTAAAGGGAGTATGATTATATATACATATATCATACTCCCTTTAAAAGCACGAGTTAAGTAAAAACATTCTATAGTTAATATTACCCTTCACTATTTTGAATATTTCATATGAATCTTAATTTGTCCTCATCCTAATTATATCTTATACTTATCCAATGTGAACTACCTATAGCACAACAATTTAAAAAAATAAGATTAATAAAACACATGAAACACTATTTTAAATATTTTATTTAAATCTTAATCTATCCTAATATTAATTATATCTTATACTAATCCATGTAAATTACTTATAGCTCAATAATTTAAAAAAATAATATTAAGGAGTCATACGTAGCTAACATATTATAATATATGAAGTATTACAAAAAACCCAAAATATTTTAAAAATTACACGATTCCCTCAAAATTTTAGAATTACATAAAACACCCTGACTTTTTAAAACTTAAGACAATAAAAATGAAATCTCAAATTAAGAACAACCCTTAAAGAATTTAAAAGTTGCAATTAATACCCTCAATATTTCAAACATTATAAGAACGGCCTCAAAAGTTCAATTTACAAAAACACTCTGAAATTCTAAAATTTTAAAACTTACAAACACATAGATAGATTTAAGAGATTATGATCATATACTTGAAAATTTAATTTTTACAAAAAATAACCTTAAAGTTAGAAAAATGACAAAAACTCCCTCTGAAGTTAAAAATCGCAGAAAATCTTGAAATTTTAAAACTTATAACCTAAAATTTCAAAACTTATATCCACCACACATCATATTTGGAAATTTTTAGCAGACCGTTGGAAATTTAAATTTTGTAAAAAATAATCCAAAGTTTCAATAATTATAAAAAATACCCTTAAAATTTCAGAGTTGCAAGAAATATCCTAATATTTAAAAACTAGCCACTAACACATGAAATATAAAAATTACAAACACTCAACTTAAAATTTAAAATTTTAAAAAAATACTATCAAAGATTTAAAAATTATAAAACACACGATCAAAAGTTTAAAATCACAAAAAGGCTGAAATTTCTAATCTTGGCAAAGAAGAATAATTATTTGATATTGTTTCGTTAAGATGTATACAATTAACTTCCAATTTAAAGTTTACTATCTCTTTTTAGCATCAAAAAGTAGTCAAAGTTGATGCTGATAAAAAATCACAATAATAGTAGATTAAAATATCTAGTTAAGAAGTAAAACTTTGAAAATATATGATAGATTAAAAATTAATGCCAATGTATAAATTAAAGAAATTTCATATAATTTTACTGAAAATATCAATTGATAGAAGACTAAATTACATAAAACTGCTAAAAGATTATAATGTATAAATATTGATCTCTTATGTCAATAGTATTTGGGTAAAAAAATACAAGGGCTATGTATGGAGAAACTATCAGAAAGTTAAGAGATATCCTTTAAAAAAATCATTTTAAATGGAGAAGTAAAGAAAATAAACCCAAAATTTAGAAACATTTATGAATCATTTTGAATTGACATTGACAAAAAGTATATCTATCAGAAAGAACCACTTAAGTTCTTTAAATATCATATTGAACAACTTTATCACAATCAAAGAAGCATTCTCTATGAAAGATAAAAGAAAAATTAGTAAGTAATATAAATTTTCATACTTTATTCTTCAAATACTAAATGAATCATAAATTTAATATAAAACTACATACAAATAATTTTGCTATATAAACTAAAGCGAAGCCATTGATTAACTATGTCGTAAGATATAACAAGCTAGATAAGGGGAGGAAATCACTATAATAGATAAAAGGTATACTCATAATACTTATTTACAATAGCGTAAGTAAAAAAATAAAATCGACCTTTTTCTTTTTTCTATACAGTGGCATGACTCCGCTTGTAACTTTATTTGTGGAAGATGACAACTAACGAAGGATCAATTCTTGAAGACATAATTAAAAATAAGCATATAATAGTACTATCAGATTTTAAGATCTTTAAATACGAAGGTAACATATTTCATTACTTAAATTCTTATTAAAAGCCACTAAACATAAAATTTACCTTATATATTTCTCTAATTTGTAGGGGAAATATGCATGTCATCATAAATTACATCAATAATATAAATCAACCCAAAGATACATCTTATTAAAAAAATAAGAGGATGTTTAGTAGACGAAGCAAACATCCATATAACACAATAAAGAAAAAGTATTACATTTTAAAGCTAATAAATAAGGCTCATTCATAACAAGCTGTCAAGACAAAAGCATCTTCCTCAGGGCTCTTTACAAATACAACACAAATTTAAATAAGTGATATATGCAGTCGTCACAACATTTAAAAGAGAGATGATTTGCAATACCTAATCTAAAATTCCCACAATTAAACCTAAAATCGTTTACCAATATACGACATGCTATTGTACTTATAATGCAAAAATAACTATCATTTATAATAGAGTTAACCCGTGCTTCTATGCTTGCAAAAGCTATAACAAGAAAGTTGTTAGAAATGTTAATAAGAATCTTTAGGTTATTAGTATAGATATTGTCACACCTTGAGCCGAGGAGACCCTTGGCGCAGTATTAGTCGTGGGACCCACTGAGTGCAACTTGTTGTTCTGCTCGATGGTCTGCTAAAAAGTGCGAGTGCTAGTTGCCCTTGAGCCTTTTGACTTCACTATATAAACTAATCTAAACCATTGCCCACTTCCGATGTAGGACGACTTTGAAGTGGGGGGTATTATAATCACCCCTCCTTAAACAGGCAATGTTCTTGTCACGGCATGACAATACTCCCACTTCAAAATAGTTCTACATCGGAAGTGGGCCATGGTTTAATTGGTTTATAAAGTGAAGCAAATTACTCAGCTGCAACTAGTGCTAGCACTTTTTTAGCACTCAGTGGGTCCCCCGACTAATACTGCACCCACGGGTTCGCGGGCCTGGGGCGTGATAGATACACTCGTGCACTCATATCTGTGCACGTGAGAGTGCCTATGTGTGTGCGCGTGCGAGTCTGTGCGTGTATGTATTATGGATGTAACAGTCAAATAAACGAATGACTCATTCATAGGTTCTATTTGATCTGTAATTGTATTGCATTTATCTATTTTATCTGATTTGTCAACAAAGACAATAATTTTAAAATTAATTTTTAATTTGAATCGCTTGAGGATGTTTCATATATATATATATATAAGATATTGAATATTAACATGTATGTACTCATATAATTTTCTTCTTGTTTTATTCACGATGTGTTGATATCCTAATTCTGGTTCCCCCCCTCCTCTTCTCCTTCCCCACCCCCACCCCCCAAAAAAGGATGCATTGATCAGGCAGGGAATGGCCACCATGCCCTGTTGAACCGTAACTACATCTACAGTAGTCATATCAGGTGTTGTTGGTAAATTGAATTTTTCCAATGTTTGGTCTAAGTCCTTGTACTGGATCTTGACATTCATTTATAAGCATAATGCTTATTCTACAGGAGACTATATTAAGGCACTTTATTTGCATTTTTTTCTCATTGAGTTTTGGGGTACTCGTGTGTGTGTGTGTGTATATATATATATATATATAGAGAGAGAGAGAGAGAGAGAGAGAGAGAGAGAGAGAGATGAGAAGGTTTAGGTGGTCGAAGTCTTCTCTTTCCCTATCTCCCTTTGCCGCTGTATATGAAAACAACCAGACCATAATATCAACTTCCTCAATTGCTTAAATTTTCTTTTGATACTCTGGCTTTGTAAAATTGATCTGAGCACTTTTCTTCCTTGTAGTCCTCCACAGGACCACAAGTATGGTCTGGTTGTTCTACATAGAACGATAGGCCCTTGTACGTTAATGTATGCTCTGCACTTTTCTTTTCCAAGGCTGTCTCATGACTGCCATGGCTTCAATTGGGGAAAATGTGATAGAGTGTCACTTCTTACTGTTTCTCGTGCCAGAATTTCCTTTTTTGCTGGCCTCAATGATATGCTATCAACTAAAGTGAAGTCTGGTCTTGTTCTACATAGAATGATAGACCCTTTTATTTTCATGTAGGCTCTGTGCACTTTTCTTTTCCATGTGGCTGTCTCATGACTGTCATGGCTGCATGTTAAAAAAATGTGAGTCACTTGTTTACTGTTTCTAGTGCCAGAATTTTCCTTTTTGCTCGCCATGATATACCATCAATCACGAGAACAGCTTATTTTTCTCTCTTGGTTGTTGTAAATCATAGATGCTTGCATTCTTTAGTTATCTGTTAACCATTTTTGATATCTGGTATACTTTTTCCCCCTAATTCAGAATGTGGAGAGTGATCAGGCGCCTTTCTGCCTCTAAACCTGTGATTGCATCCATGTCTGATGCTGCTGCAAGTGGAGGATACTACATGGCCATGGCAGCACAAACTGTTGTTGCTGAGAAGCTGACATTGACTGGTTCGATTGGAGTAGTTACAGGTGAACTTAGTGAATTGATCTTGTTTGTATAGAACTAAATCTTCAAATGAGCTCTCCACGGGCGTGGTAGAGCTTCTGATGTTAGATATCACATTTTGATAATGGGGAATAGGCAAATAGTTTGATACATCTAAGACTTAGTCTCATGATCTTTAATAACTACACTTACAACAGAAAATGACACAAAAATATAGGAAGAAACAGACATACACAGAACCCTGTTTGCTTATAATAAAGAGTTAATTACAGAACTCCCCATGAACTCTTGGGGAGTGGCAGTAAATCTCCATCAACTTTTTCTCCCTGAACTTTAGGAGTTATTAACATAACCATATTCCACTGTTTTATTTTACTAAATCTTACCTGAAAATTTGTCTTTTAATCCCACACCATCAACCCTAATGTGTCACGAGCAAGCACAAGAGGGGAAAAAAGGTTCCTTCATATTTCGGGAAAAATACTCTTTTATTAAAAAGGAAAATTAGGTAATTTTTAGGGCTGAGGAGTTATTTATATCTTTTTTTCGGCACATACTTGCCCCATGAGATGAGATGTTAGAATCAATGGTGCTAATTTGGAGATTAAATGAGAAATTTTCATGTGAAATTTAGTAAAATAAAACAGTTCATGGGGGTCATGTGCAACAGCTCTAAGGTTCATGGGTGTTTAGTGTAATAAAAAAAAGCTGATGGGGGTTTACTGCAACTCCCCCAAAGTTCATAATATATCCTACCAATGATGCATAAATTGGAGATGGAGAGGGAACGGGGGTTATCCTTATCATATGTCTGCTACCGATGATGCATAAGAAGTGAGAAGAAGAGAAAGACGAAGAAAGGAAGGTGTACGAGGAAACGATAGGTCATTGCGTTTTAGATGAATTCCAAGCCTGTTAAGTGATTGGTCATGTCTTTATTCCTCTGGTTATTGTGCTTCTCAAGCTGTACATTCTGAACACTCGTTTACTTGCAGGGAAATACAATCTAGGTAAGCTGTATGAAAGGTTAACAAGGAGATTATATCAAGAGGCAGATATGCTGAGTTTCTCTCTGCTAGTCAGCGTTCATTTAGGTACCTGTTCCATTTTTATGAGAGACCTACTTATTGCTGTTATCTGGATAAAAAAAGATTGCATGTATACTTGTAGAAAATGTCCAATTCCCATAGGAAGAAGGCTGTGATTTATAATTATTTAGCTTAAAACGTTTTTTTTTTTGGTAATGGGTGGGGGTGGTGTAGAAGTGATTATGAACAAATCCTTTGCTTCCATAATATTTGTCAATTAAGTCACGTATTTTGCCAGTTTATGGTTGGAAGTTACTCATGTTTCTTTACTTTCTTTTGACGTCTGAAATTTGCTGAAATATCCGTTCTTGCAGGCCCCACGAAGTAGACCTGAGAAATATGCACAAAATGCATAAAAATAGTTCTGAGACAAAGCGGCGTATTCAAGATCCATGACTGTAAGCATATTATAAAATTTTCTCTGTAGTTTATGTTCATCTATTCCTTTATACAAATAGGAGGATCGGAGATTCGCAGTTCATGCTACAGTAAATACTACAGTAGAATTTACTGTAGCATTATTAGTGTAGCTACTACTTATTTAAAAATAACACTGTAGCACACGGGTATACTGTAACATTTAAAAGATACTGTAGCAGAGCGGGATACTGTAGCACTTCCAAAAAATCCAAAACATGCCATATTTAAAAAATCGGGATTACTGTAGCAAAAAAAATACCGTGCTTTGCACGGACCGCAAACTAGTTTATGTGATGATAGAATTTTGTTCTTTCGCCAGATAGATCAAATGGAGGAGGTTGCTCAAGGAAAGTTGTGGAGCGGCAATGATTCAGTTTCCAATGGTCTAGTTGATGCTATTGGTGGACTTTCTCGAGCCGTGGCCATTGCAAAGCAAAAAAGCTAATATATCACAACCACCGGTGAGTCTCTCTTTGGTATATCAATATCTCAGATAATGATAAACTACATATTTATCCGTTGCTTTGAAATGGAAGACATGAAACAATTAATTCTCTTTCATTCTGTTTTTTTTTCCCCTTCCTGATTTTGAGTCCAGGTTCAGTTAGTGGAGATATCGGAACCATCTCCATCCTCACTAGAGAAATTTGATCACATCCAAAACTTACTTGATATGAACATAAGTGTGAAGGAATTGCTGCGGGATATTACATCCCCTGGTGGAGTTCAAGCAAGAATGGATGACATTTTGTTTGAAAGATTGAAAAATGATGCATAAAAACTGATAAAAGACTGATTACGTTTATTCTGATCTGAATTGCTCATTCTATTCCAGTCCTGATGCATAAAAACTGGACTCCAGGAGCTTCAGCTGGGGAAAATTTTTGAACAGCCAAAATGATGCAAGACAAAACGGAAGGTTATTCACGCAATTGGGATTAGTCACTTAGGATTCTATTTTCAAGGACTTGTTCTTTTTTTTTTTTAACTTTTAGTTAGTATAACTCGGATTTATTGTTTGGTTGTATTCGTTACTTATTTAATTTTATTTATTTGCAGTTCTAGAGATAAGGTTGTACTTTCCAACTTTTGGAGAGGAGGGATGGATGATAAAAACTCAAGTAATGTCACGTGCATTGCAGCAAGTTTGACATGTGAGTTGTTCGGGCATGAGACCAATATTTGTTAATGATGAGTGCAATTTCAACATTTATATCCTTCGTTCTACTTTTTGTCTTCCTAAATCGAAATAATGTCCCACAGCAGATCTATATGCATCTGATCCCTATACCAGAGCATAACCTCTTTCATTATGTAAACCTACCAATGTTACAATTTACTCATTGAAATCATGATTTGTATAAATTTCTATTGACAAAAATCTAAGGCAATAATATGGAAAGTTATCCTTTCTCTAAAGATATCAATTCCCATTTTGGGAAGAACTTTTTTTTGTGTGTGAAGGCTTTTCTTGGCTAAAAAGTTCCTTTAAAATGGGTTCTGATGTGATCAATGTCTTCTCGAATCAAAATATAATTATTTTGACTCAAAACTGTGCATGTATTTGTGTATGTCATCAATATTGTATCCATACAATCACCAACTTTAAAATCTGTGTTGGAGGACGTGATGCCCTTTTTATATGATTCAAGGGACCTCAGTAGCAAATTTCCCCCAAAATGGGTAGTCATTGGGTACCCTGTGGAAATGAGATCCCTTTCAGTTACTGTGGAATCTATATCCTGGCAATTGCAGGATTTCTCCCGTTTCTTATTTGAAGCTCTCATCTGCTTATTCTTGCGTCCAGGAAGTGGTACAAGCCTTGGATTGCAAGTTGGTGTCCCTGATGTTTCATACACCTCTTCATGAAATGAGATCAACATAAAATCACATCAGCTGAAGATGCAACCTCTATCTGAGAAGTTTCAAAGAGAACTTTTCGCCATTGACAAACACTAGAGTATAACGGAGCTGGTTTCATCTTTGAACATCATTCTCCCTGCTTCTTATTATAGAAACACCATATAAGGTTACAAGTTCCTAGAGAAAGATACATGTCGGCAAATACAAATGACTAAATTCAAACTCCCAATTGCGCCGGGCTTCCAGAAAATCCACCTTTGAGAATTCACATGATTAATGCAAACATTCCTGCAAAGACAAAGATATCGATGAGGAGAGCAGTATAAAATTTTGACTGCTAACAGAAAAATCAAGCTATACAACAGATGAATAATAACGTTATCATCTCATCAAGAAAATCAACATCAGTACAGCTTACACAAGAAATTACTGTTATAAAGAAACTCCCAACTGAACACCCTGGATAATCTTAATGATGGATCAAAATCTGGTTGACATAAGTTTTAGAACTATAGTGTTTATGCCAGATTTGCTATAGTTTTCAATTTTCTACAGAACATCCAACCAATCGTTCTGGAAGCTAAACATTATCTAATTTAACAAACGATAACATTATTACTCACAAATACAACTCTTACAAATTCAGCTAGAATGAGAAAGGATGTAAATCTCACAGTTAATGAGTAAGGACGTAAATCTCTACTTAATTTGACTGGACAAAGTTTTGTACGTGACTTAACTTAGTAACTGATAAATATAGTTTAGGAGAAAAGAGATATTCTCTTCATTGATATTACACTGTTTACGTACAATGTAAAGGAGAACTGTTCTAGAATCCTAACCGATGTAGGACTAAAGGACTACATATGTACAATATTTAACACCCACTCAAACTGCAATGGGATCAGGTAGTTTGCCAAGAAGAAATAGATGTCGATGTGTGGTGTGATCCTTTGGTGAAGAGGTCTGCTAGTTAGAGATCAGTTTCACATAAGGAACGGTGATTGTGTGGTTGGGTGTAGAAGCGTTTGGGCGATTGCTCAATCCGCAAGTTCTACACATATATCTTTGACCTCTTGAAGCAGCTCACAACCCTCAAATAACCCGTCTTCTCGGACCATCTATATTGATAGCAGATACCGTTGGTGCTTATTCCAGTTTATGATGAAGATTTGACCAGAGTCCGAGTCCGTTCGTACCAACTCATCCACAGGTCTCCCCGCCCTACTCTAGAGACTACCGTAGCCGAGCCACAGCTGAGGAGACACGCTCCAACTGACTGCTCTAATACGATAATAAATATAGATACCATGATAAATATAGAGCTTTTGGGAGAAAAGGGATATTCTCTTCATTGATATTGCAAGGTTGGTCTACAAGGTAAAGGAGAACTGTTCTAGTGTTCTAACCGATGTGGGACTAAAGGACCATATATGTACAATATTTAACAATAACCATGTCAAGATGCAAATTCATTTAATTTATGTACTCATCTACACCTTATCTCCTAGTTTCAGTGTGCATCCATCAACTTGTTTTCATCTTCATTATATCCTTTCTAGAATTTACATGCTTGCTCATCAACATTATCACATTATCCTGACATCCCGTATATGTACAATATTTAACAATAACCATGTCAAGATGCAAATTCATTTAATTTATGTACTCATCTCCACCTTATCTCCTAGTTTCAGTGTGCATCCATCAACTTGTTTTCATCTTCATTATATCCTTTCTAGAATTTACATCCTTGCTCATCAACATTATCACATTATCCTAACATCCCGTATACATGTCAAGATGCAAATTCATTTAATTTATGTACTCATCTCCACCTTATCTCCTAGTTTCAGTGTGCATCCATCAACTTGTTTTCATCTTCATTATATCCTTTCTAGAATTTACATGCTTGCTCATCAACATTATCACATTATCCTGGCATCCCGTCTCCTCTTTCACACGAGCATAACTGCTTCAATATCGAGAGAAACCACACAGAAAATGGAAAAGTAAAGTATACCTAAAGTCACTTCTTTTAGAAACAACTATTAACTGATAGCTTTACCTTGCTTTCAAGGTACTAATCTACTAACATTTGTTACTATAATGAACCTCACATCAGTTGACACTTGAGCATGTTAAGGCAGTGCACAATCCTAGTTTGATAACACTATTTCCAATATTGTAGAGATTATTGTACCTGATCTATTATCACACAGCTGAAACATGCTGTTATCTTAGTTAAAGTTATCATCTCAGACAAGCCCTTGTGATCATGTAGAGTTCCTTCTTCTACCTACTGCTCCACAAGTTGCTCTGTTATAACTGCATCTTCTTCAGCAGATTTACCTCATGTACCTTTTCTCATAATTACAGCTCGCATATTGAGATTTACTTCTCATGCAAAAATAATCGCTATCACCATTTAACCTTAAAAAAAAGGGGACAGCTATTTCAAATGCTCAAATATGAGAAGGTTCCAGAAAAAGAAATTAGCAAGCTTGTCATGTCGTGGTATCAACTATAGCCAAACGTGAATGCATGCAGAAGAGAGCCTCTGTTAGCACATAGGTGGACCTACCATTGGACGTGTGAGTTTGCATGCATTTACTCTAGTGTATAAACCGACATACTTGATTTTCCATGAACGGGTTCTAAGATGTGCCAACCTCTATGAGCTTGTCGTTTCAAAAACGACATCCAACATTAAGAACGGGCTATCCATTTGTTATATTACGAATTTGTTATATTACAAATGACCAGAAATGCAATTCTCAGCAAATCCAAGCAGGGAAACCAAATTCAGCTGATCCTTAGGAAGAGCTTCACATTCATCAATATGCGACAATAGGTCAAAATTTTTTAAGGTTTGCTGGATCAAAGAATGAATGCGTCCAAATTATTGAAATCTATCCTTGGCGCAGATAATCAAGGAAATAAATAAATATCTGGGGGAAAAAAGGTGAGCTAAAGAAAACCTAAAAAGCCAAATAACTTATGCAAGGAAGCCCTTGAAGCTCCTCCAAACCCTTTTATTCCCAATCAGAACACCAACGTGAAAAACTAACACCAAAACTACATTGGTCAAATATACACCATTGTCAGCAACATTTGTCACATGATGCCATTGGTCTAACTCCTAAATAACTTGAATTTTATCCTACAAAACATAAAACCCAGAAACTACTAAATAAGATATTACCTAGCCCAAAACCGATCATACTAAGAGAGAATAAGGATACACTTAAGGCTATCTTTAAATGCTTTTACACCCTTCATACAATCCTATCAATCGAATCGAAAATTAAATATGAATCCAACACTAACACTATCTTAACCAAATGAAAATCAACCTATCACTTGAATTTTCACCCCCAAAAACATATCAATATAACCTAAATTTTAAGTATAATCAAGCTCCCAGAAACTGTTAGGAAACAACTACAAGTTTAGTTCCCAGGAAAAAAAAAACCCAAAAAAAAAGAAAAGAAAAGGAAACAAGTACATACTATCACAAGCCAATAAAGGGTTAAAACTCTAGATATCTTCAGAGCAAATGACGTTGGTATTATGTCCAGTATGCTCTTTGTATGATCATTTCCTATTAAAGTTCTCCAATCAAGAGCAACCCCATGACTTGATTATGAACACGATTACAGAAAATCCATTAGAAAAGGGAGGAATTCAACCTGCTGGGCCTCGGCCACGATGATCTAAGAAACATTCTTGGAGTTATGGAGAAAAGCAGCAGAGCAAAGGATTGAGGCAACAAAGGAAAAGATGCCCAGAACCAAAATCAGGGACATCCCTGCAACCATCACATCCATGAGCAGCTGGATCAAGGAGAAGCTCAGGCCCAGCATCTCTAGGCCCCTTTTTTATTTCTTGAGTAATTGTAATTCAAATCAATAAAAAACAATACAATAGAGATTGAGATTATTTACTTATTTATATAGAGGTTTGGAAGGGGATGCGATAGAGTTACAGATGGCCGGGCACAGTGAGCACAGCGTTGCATAAGGCGACACGGGAAAGGAGGAGGCGTTGCCGGTGGGCGCATTTTTACACGTGCATACACCACATTAACCATATTTGCAAATGTACCCTCCTCGTGTACGTATTTTATAATTCACCCCGTAATTCTACCATATTAAGCTGAGTTACATTCCAAAGCTCCTCTTAAGAAATATTTCCAGGATATTTCTTATGTTTCCAATTCGTTGTTGAGGTCTCTGCCGAAATGACACTACAGGGTATTAAGTTTAAATCAACAATACCATAGGGATTTATGTGCTATTAACCCAAAAATAATTGTTAATCACTTTAGACAATTGTTCTTTTTGACGCAGATTACAAGTTCTAATGGGTTTGGTACATTTTAGGCATATAAATTGGGATTGTTTAGGGTTTCTAAACATCAGATTGGATTTTTAAGATAATAGAGAGACTGTTCTTTATTCTAGAGAGATTGTGAGGAAAGATTTTGTAATCTTCTATTCTTTATAATCTAGAGAAGGTATTTCTCTTCACCAATTGAATTGTCTTGTGTGTTTTTGTTGTTTTCTTCTCAAACCTACCTTTGAATTGTCTTGTGTGTTTAAATCAACAATTTTATAATTCACCCTCAACATCTTCCCCATTTTATTGGTATTCTCACTTTTGGAGAATTTTGGGTTTTTTTTTTGTCCAACAGATTTCCCATTTCATTCCTCAAAATAGAGATTGAGGATAAAAAAGGGGAGTTTTTCCCGAATCTGGGATGTTCTTCAAATATTTGGGGAGAACTTTGTCATAAATACAGCACGTTCTTCAAAACCGGATGGAGGAGAAAATAAATATAAAACAAAATCCGTAATTACAAAAAAGCAATGGGGACAGTTCCAATGTATAACAGCATCCCAAAATAAGGATGTAGAATATTTTTATTATTGTAATAAATGCAGAATTCTTCAAAATGGGGAAGTTGTTGGAGTTGGAGCAAAAATAATTTGGAGAATATGACTTTTGCTTCCCCATTTTGGAGAAATTTTGGGGAAACTGTTGGAGATGCTCTAAGCATCTAGTTCCTATGATATATGAAGAGGCATTATACCATGAGGATTGATGTGGCTTTAATTGCGAGGCAACCTCCTCACACGTGGCTAACACATGCATGGCAGACTATTTATCTTAGGGCCTGTTTGGTTGGTTTCTCAAAAATACTAGAAATGAAAATTAGTGCTGGAAACCCAATTTTCATGCCTTTCCACTCATTTCTAAGGACCAGTTTTTTTAGTTTGTTTAGCAAGAAAACAGAGGGTTAGAAATACACTCACCAATTTATCATGTTTGGTTAGGAAAAAAAGAAGAAATCAATGAGTTGAAACAACAAGAGGCTAGTTTATTGTGTTTGTTTGGGCTTGAAACATACCTAGAAACAGGTTCTACTCACCCCATGTAAGATGACCGGCCATATAAGACAAAAAAACCACTGCTGTTGTGGTGAAAGTACCGATCAAAGAAGCTTGTTTATTCAGAGACCCCAACAGTCACTTGCCAACAGTCAAAAAATAACGATTAGAACTGACCTCACAACAGCTAGAACTAACAATAACTCAGCTAGAGCTAACATAGGCAAAAGAACCAATATTTACACTAGAACTTACGTTAGCTGGAGGTAGAACTAACACGAGAACAAGTAGAACTAACACGGGAGCCGCTAGAACTAACAATCACTGAGCTAGAACTAACATATGCAATATAACCAACACTTATACTAGATCTAAAGCTAGCTGGAGGTAGAACTAACATGGGTGTAACTAAAATTAACATGGTAGCTAGTAGAACTGACAATAACTATGATAGAACTAACATAGCCACTATAACCAACACTTATACTAGATGTAACGCTAGCTAGAGGTAGAACTAAGATGAGTGAACCTAGAACTAACACTATAGCAGTTAGAACTAACAATGACCCAGCTAGAACTGACATAGCCACTAAAACCAATACTTGCACTATAACTAACGCTAGCTTGAGCTAGAACTAGCATAGCAACTGGTAGAACTAACATGACACAAATTAGAACTAACATTTACCGTGGTAGGGCTAACGTGATGTCAACTAGAACTAACATGGCTCATGGTAGAACTAACATGGCTAAAACTAGAACTAACATGTATTTCAGTCAAAACTAACACATTAATTTAGAACTAACATGTACTTCACACCCATGTACAATAACATCATCAACATGCCATAGAAGACAAAAAAAATCGTCGCTGATGTGGTGAAAATACCGATCAAAGAGGCTTGTTTTTCAAACACCCAAACAGTCACTTGCCAACAGTCAAAAAATAACGGCTAGTTGAGCTACCAAACCCAATATATAGCATGAACAAAGCCAAGTTGCAAGGTACATGAAGCACAAACAATTGCAAAAAAAACTACCCTCAATTTTTGGAGGTAAAGCAAGACTGAGTGAAGATTGATCACCCAAATAGCTTGGATCTAGCTAGAAACAATTAGATCTACAGGAGAATGAGTAGATTGATCACCCAAACAAGCTCAAGAGAGATTATAAAAGAAAAAGTCACTTCCTTTCTATATTCTTCAGAACTGTTGGTCGATTACTTATAGGAGAACGGGAATCACCATCAAATTTCACTCAAGTTTCGACATCGACAGTAAAATTGATGCAATTCCCACTTTATGTATCATCCTCGAAGGAGGCAGGAAGCGAAAAGAGGGTCGCAGGAGTTCGGGGAGGAAGAAGAGCGGTGATCTTAAAAACCTAGCTTTTCCTCCAAAATTTTAGCCGTTGGAAACAGCTCAGAGTAATTAGTACCCGCCTATGGTTTCCAGCCCATTTCAGGCATTCGAGCTTGGAAATCAACATCTCTCAAAAGCTGATGTGGCTGGGGTTTTCTAGTCCCCATCTCCAAAAAAAAAGAACGAAACAAACACGGGGAAAAGAAACGCTTCAACTCCTTAACCCCACATGGTTACCCCTTGTTTCCCAAAAACCCGGTTTCTCAGGCTATATTTTTGGGCGAACCAAACAGGCCCTTAGCGCAGAAAATCTCCCGATTCATTACAACTATGGGTAGTAAATGATGGAATCAAATCGAATACTAAAATGTTTGTATTTGTATATATTTAAAATTATCGAATTCGAACGCGTATTCTAATATTCATATATGGAGTTCTTCGAATTTGAACTCGAATACTTTGTATTTGATAAATAGTCATGAATATTCATGAATACTTATTGAATATCAAGCATATTGCGCTAAAGAATTTAATTTTCAAATTATATTTAAATCTATAAATAAAAATTATTTCTTTATAATATATGATGTATATATATTTAAATTAAATTTTTTGTTAAAAAAATTAAGATTATTTATAAGTTTTAAAATCAGTACATAAAACTTAAGTAGAAATGGTAAGTGTGTTAAAAATATGACACAATACATGCAATAATACAAATAATAACTGATCAAATTATAAACGAATATTTGATAGATAAACAAATCAAATACACATCTGGTCAAATTCTATTCATTAGTAAACTCGAATACTAAAAATTATTTGTCTTGTGGTAAATAAACTACCCAATTGAATATGAGCAAATAGTTACTTGAACAATTATCAAACTATTCGTAAATTACTCAGTTCATTTCGACTCCTAATTACGACAATTATTCTAGTTATGACTTTAGATCACACTATCAAGTTACTGATTGTGACCTGATGAATGAGAACGAATCTCATGTTGCTTTCTTGCCGGTATTATTATCATCATTAATCCAATTCCCGTCACCATATATGTCTTCAGTTTCTCCTTCATTAGGGGTGTTTGGTAATCTGAAAGTGAATTTAAAATATGTAAGTTACTATTTTTGTAAATGATTTTTACATCCATGTCAGCACGCAAGTAAAATTCAGTGTTTGTTTGAAAAATTAAATTATTATCGAAAGTGCAATGTGAAGATGACGTGACAAAATAAGATTAATTAGAGAGTATAATTAAAATCATTTAATTAAATTAGTTACCTTTTTGTCACTTTCATGTGACTTCACCATTTTTTTAGGGGGAGTCAAAATTACATTAAATCATATGTGGTAACTTTCTTGCATCTCACTTTCATAACCACTTACATGAAAACAAATACCTTAATTGTTAAATAAAAGTAACTTTCTCACTTTCATTTTTCACTTGCATGCAAACAAACACCCCCTTAGATAGCACGTGATCTGTTTGTAGAAAGGCCCAGCTTAATTTTCCTCCGCATTTATGACCTCACTTCTCTTTAACACATCATGTCGCATCTTCATTTGTTTAATGTATGAAGCAACTAATTAACAACTGATCAAGAATTACTTGCTTGCTTGTTCCATAGATTGATCACCATTCATCACATGCTCGTTATCAGCTGTAGACTGAAACGGCAGCAGAAGCCTCCACCATTATAGGACTAGCCGCCTCGTACGTTTGGTACGAATACCAACTCAAATAGCCATGAGGACAAGCTACTGTCCAAATTCCCCTTCTTGTTATCGTTACTGTATATTTCTCCTCCTGGTTCGTCTTCGAGAAGAAACATTGATATCGGCCTTACATTCACCTTCGTCCCCGATGGGGCCTTTATCCAAGCAGTGGCGTAGCCAGGAATTTTTTTTGCCCTGGGCAAAAAATCGCTGGGCTACTCCACTGCCAGACTGTCTCCATCATCAACGTCCTCCTTGGTTTCCACGCGAATGCGAGCAACATGAGGACGGTGATCAAGGTCACCACCATGGCCGGAACAGCGACGGAGAGGGCGGCGCCCATGGAGAGGAGGTCGAAGACGCCGCTGTAGAGGGCGGAGGCGTAGAGGGAGGCGTAGAGGGCTGGCTAACCGGCGGAGAAGTAGGAGCTGGGGCATAGAGGGCCGGCCACTTTCTTGCCCTGGGCAGCTGCCCAGGGCAAAAGTACCCTGGCTACGCCCCTGCATCCAAGCATTGTAAGCCGTTCCTAGTTCTCTGACGTTAGTCGCTGTATATGTTACGGTCACCGATGCTGTATCTATCTGAATAGAATTTGACCAGAAAGTTAAAATCATCTGGTCAAATTCTATTCATTGAAGGAGTTGAGAGATTTTTCAATGTGTCAGAAAGTTAAAATCATCTACTCTAGGTACATCAGGTCTTAAAATTTCAATTCTATTCCTGATTTGCAGTTTCCTATTACACTAGTAGAAAACAAGGCATTGGCGATGGGGAAATCCGTCACCAATGCCCCAAAATCCGTCACCAATACATATTGGTGACGGAAATGGATCCTTCGCCAATAAATCCGTCGCCAATAAGTATTGGCGACGGGTTTCCCCGTCGCCAATATTTATTAGCGACGAACGACTATTGGCGACGGATTTCTTTGGCGACGGGTGGTTCCCGTCACCAATATATATTGGCGACGGGTGGTTCCCGTCACCAATATATATTGGCGATGGGTAAATCCGTCGCCGATGTTTAAAACATTAGCGACGGGGAAATCCCCGTCGCCAATGTTTTAAACATTGACGACGGGTGGTTCCCGTCATCAATATATATTGACGACGGGTAAATCCGTCGCCAATGTATATATTTACGCAAAAAAAATTTAATTTTTTGGTAGCTTTACATACGAGAATACACATATAGCCTGTATCGACATCAATCCAATGATAATATTTAACAATATATCATAAAATCAACAATGATATACATTTACATTTCAAATAAATACTCATCCAGTTTCATCCGTCAATCCACAATATTGAACAATACTCATTATATAATCACAATCACAATACATCTCGCATGCTCAAATAATATTCATTCACTACGCAATAAAATCATAAATATATTACATATATGTAAAATTCAAAAGTCATAATATGTCTTCACACAATTGAAAACTACATAAATATAAGAACAAATCTCACTCACTCCTCATCATCGTCGTTGTCGGCATCCCTGTTATCAATGTCGTCTGCATTAGAACACCGTATCGTACTGATGCTCCCTACAGGAGTGCCTCCTCTAACCTGAAAATATTATCACTCCACATAATATATATATATATATATATATATATATATATATATACCAAAAATATCATAATAAATACATATATGTCACGTCATATATACCTCTAACCGAACCAAAGAGATCGCCTCTAAGCGAAGAGCCTGAAGCAAAAAATGTAACTTGGTAGCTCAGCTTTTTCACATTCTTTGTGAACTGAAGCTTATCAGGTACTACCTTCACGTCCAATCCAGGGGGCGACTTGACGGTCGCAACGTATGTAGTTCCTTCTTCTTCGTCGACATTAGTAACTATCCTGCTCACCGTCTTGCTCTCATTCCCGTTGAACTTTGAGATAGATATTGATGGATTGAGGTTAGATATCAGGTCCATATTGGAATTTTTCGGGCAACGAAATCCATCTGGTAGTGTCTTTGAGATCTGCTTGATATCGGTCGTGTTGTATCCATAGTTGCATAGAAACTGCAAGTAGTCTTCAGGACCTGCTTCATACACAAGACCTGGTTGCAGTGCGCTGTTTGGATTCAATTCTCCTGCTCCGTAGTCATAGGGTGTCGCTACTGAGCCTGAGTCTGTCGATAGAGGTGCCTTGTCGTTGTTTGATTAGTTGCATAGAAAAATATTTAGGGGTTATTCGTTTCATTGCAATTGTATCTACGTGCAACTAAGTCATCTTTTGACCAGTTGATTGTTTGTTTCCCTCTAGCTAAAATATTTAAGTTACAGCTACAGTTGTAAAAGGCCTTCAGGTTCCTGGCCTGCCGGGACTTGTGATGACTTGTTCGTCGGTATCCATGATGCTAGTATGTTCAGAGCAGCGATGTCGGGCTTTAGAACGTTACTTGTTTGAGCTGAAGGGCCTCTGGAAGAGAAATAGGCCACCGCAGGTGTTGGTTTGTACTTCTCGACAGTGATCGACGGTAGAATTGTAGCCATGGGATTCCTATAACAAAAACAATGCGTTGGTGACTATACAATTGATTATCAATAATCTAGGTGCTTACTTTGTTGAGTTGATGTAAGTGAAGATATCATCAGCTGCTTTTGCAGAGATCTCGGTTACTGGAAAGGAAATGTAAGGATTAATTTTAGAGTGGCCTCAAATCTCCTAAGCTATGGTTAAGGAACAAATATTTACCTTAAGGCCTGACATGACTCCTTAAGGCCTGACATGCACCAGATATGCATCCATGTTCTCGGAGTTCTGGTCTAGGAGCTTCACCTAATCTTCCTTCTGGGTCAGATCCAATAACATTGAAATATCTGGTAACAAGTAATTTGGGAATTAATGACCACTCATGACTTTATTCATTAGTTTCAATATAGAAGAGTGACAAACCTTAGAATCATGACAGCCATGTCGGTGTTCTTTGAGTAATCCAAGATGATATCCTCAGACATTTTCTTTGCCTTCCCATATGGGTTAATATCACCATCAACGAAGGATAGTTTAAATCCACGCCTGAAATAAAAACGATATATTAGAACGCTTGACAGTCCGGCCGGTGAGCAATTGCGCTCACCTGACTATCTGAGTGGTTAGTCCACGGAGGTACGAGACGATGTTGTATTTTACCCCAGGTGATCCGATATCGGACGGCAACGATGCAAGAATGTTGACACGGGGTCCGATGATATCGGGCTTAAGAATGCTCGGATCCACTTGATTCGGCCCTCTCGAGGAGGAGGAGCTAGGCTGCTACGGGAGCTGGCACGGTGTTTCCTATAAGGGAACCGTGGAAAGAGATTGATGCCGTTGGTGTCGTAGTTGATTTGGTGTACAATTTGATTGCTGATCCGTCCAAGTAGCTTACATAAGACGTAGGAAGAACAAGCACATCCGCGCGAGCTAGTGTATCCTTGTCTTACTTCTGTTCGTCGGGATCATGGAAGCTCACCCAGCACTCTGTCCACACAACCACCAACATCACAGACGGCCACCTTGCCTTTTACGTCTGACTCCTGATAACATGCCTGAAGCACAAAACTCAGCTCATGAAGATTTGGATCCAGGATATACGACAGGAAACGCAGTAGGAGGAAAGCCTTTTGGCTGGTGGATGGACTCTCCGTAGAATTGAGCTTCCTCGTCCAGAGTCACGTGTTAGTCTAAGTGTGTAGACCCAAAGCTGCAATCGAAAAGACGAAG
>BQKN01063609.1:179960-195023 GCA_022839385.1 Asparagus kiusianus
TTTATAATGTGTTATAATCCAATTTAGGTGAATAAAAAAAACGTTATCCCTAGACTTCCGTCCAATAATTACATCTAATTATTTAGACTTATAATATATGATATACGACTCAGATTTGGGTAGGAGACGAAGTTTTCTCCAAAAATAAGCGTTTATTTTATATTATAGGAATAAAAAATTAGTACTAAAATTCGTAATTATTGGATCTGTCCTTCTCGGACGGGTTAGGAATATAGTAGTGCATACATCCAACTTTGTATACTTTGTATATTTTCATTCTTAAAAATTTTGGCAGCACCTATTCGTTGTTCTCCGTGTACAATAAGCGTATGTTGTTCTGCATTTCGGGTTATTACTAATACACATAATAACATCCGCACAGTGTACAGGGAGAACAGCGGGTAGGTGCTGCCGAAATTTTTAAGAAATGAAAATATACAAAGTATATGAAGTTGGATATAAGCACTACTACATTCTTAATGGATAGAAGCCTTCCTATGACAGCCGCAAGATTAGTGTAATTAGTTTCTACGTATGTTTTATATATATTTTATGTAGATAAATATTCAATGATATATGAACGTATGTTTGATGTGTGTTGAATGTATAAGAGTAATGGATGTATTAGTAGTTGTGAGACTAATCGTATTTAATATTTATATATAATTTACAGATGAGGATAATTCCTGACAAGTCATGGATAGATATCCCTAGGTATCGTAGATTTCACGACACACGATACAAGGAGGGATGTGAAGCCTTCATGCGTTATACGGAAATGAATCCGAGAAATTTAAGTAGCGGTGCTATGTTTGTCCTTGTTGTAGGTGTAGGAATTTGAAGCTGCTGAATAGAAATGATATACGGATTCACCTAGCTCAACAGGTTTTGATGAGAAATATAAATACTGGAACTGGCATGGGGAAGGTATCACTGAAGATGAGGATCCAAATATGCATGTTGGTACGTCCGGTGGCCAACGAATAGATGACACAGAAACATTGTTGAATGATATTTTTCCTCGACCTACAGAATATGATGTTGATGATAATGTCGAGGATGATATTAGAGACAAAAGTGAAGATGATAACGAAGTTGAAGCTGAAGAGGTAGGAGGTGTCGCGAGTGTCGAAAATATTGATGATAATTATTTTGAAATGCTTCTTGATTTGCTTCGGACTGTAATCCCAGGAGGAGAGAATAGCATACCCCAAACAACTTATCAAGCTGAGAAGATTGTCTCTGCTCTGGGTCTTGATTATAATAAGATTGATGCATGTCCGAATGATTGTATTTTGTACCACAAAGCCAATAAAGACCTTCAAGAGTGTCCGACATGTGGAGTTTCTAGGTGGAAACAGCGCACAAATTCTTCAACAAGGATTACAACAGAGACAGGAATAACACAGAAGAAAATACCAGTCAAAGTGCTTCGACATTTTCCATTGGCTCCTAGATTGCGAAGATTATACATGAACAAGGAAACGGCAAAGAATATGAGGTGGCATAAGGATGATCGAGTAGACGATGGTAAATTGAGACATCCTGCTGATGCTTTAGCTTGGAAGCATGTTGATAAAATTTATCCTCGTTTTGCCGAAGATTGCAGAAATGTAAGACTGGGTCTATCAAGCGACGGATTCAATCCATTTGGGGTAATGAGCTCTGGCTGGTCTACGTGGCCAGTTGTATTAATGCCATATAATTTACCTCCATTGCTTTGTATGAAACAGCCGTTTATGATACTTTCATTACTGATACCCGGTAAGCATGCTCCGGGAAATGATATTGATGTCTACTTAGAGCCTCTAATTGATGAGCTAAAACAATTATGGTCTGAGGGTATTTTAGCATATGATGCCCATTTAAAAGAATCGTTTAGATTGCGTGCTATTCTACTATGGACGATTAATGATTTTCCAGCTTATGCTAATCTGTCAGGGTACTCTACGAAGGACAAGTGTGCTTGTCCTGTATGTGGTCCAGAATTTGAAGCTCTTCAATTACCACATAGCCGAAAGAGTTGTTATTGGTTTAATCGAAGGTGGTTGCCCTTGAGTCATAAGTACAGAAAATTATCAGCTAAGTTTGATGGTACAGTTGAGAAAAGAATGAAGCCGCGTCAACTGACAGGTACTGAGATCGTTCAATTACTTGAGGGGTTTCCAAAAGTTGTATTTGGGAAAAAACGCTATTCTAAATTTAACACGCTCGGAGTAAGAGATTACTTAAAGTTAAAAAAGCCATTGAAGCGTAAGCGAAAGGTCCGTAAAATGCAAGTTGAGGACGAAGCCCAAATATTACCTAGAGGATGGACTAAATTTAGTATCTTCTTTCAGCTACCTTACTGGCAGAATCTAAAAATCCGACACAACTTAGATGTTATACATATTGAGAAAAATATATGTGACAACATAGTATCAACTCTCCTACAAGATGCAAACAAGTCGAAGGATGATCTACGGGTGCGCCAAGATCTGACTGCTTTGAATATCCGAAATGATTTGCAAGCTCAAGACGTTGGCCTTAAAAAATTAAAGTTGCCTCCGTCTCGTGTTACAATGTCAAATGAGTAGATGCAACGAGTTTGTGAAATTCTCAAATCGGTAAAGTCGCCGGATGGTTACTCTGCTAACATTTCAAATAATGTCCAGGTAAAAGAGAGAAAACTCTTAGGTCTGAAGACACATGATTATCACGTTCTTCTCCATCAATTGCTCCCTGTTGCAATCCGTAACAATATGGATAAAGAAGCGTCGAAGATTATTATTGAGTATTGTGGATTTTTCAGAAAATTATGCTCTAAAGTCATAGATGTAGATGACTTTAAGAAACTTGAAGCTGATGTCCGAGTTACTCTATGCAATATGGAAGTAATATTCCCTCCATTTTTTATAATTATGGTCCATCTTACCCAGCATCTTGCAAGAGAGGCTAGAATCGCCGGTCCTGTTACTTATCGTTGGATGTATCCGATTGAAATGTAATTTACGATTTTTCTTATATTTATTAATTGTATACGCGTTTTTAAAATTACCGTGCTAATAATTAACTTTTATGATTATAAGATACTTGGGCTGCATGAAAAACAATGTTCGCAATCGAGCTCGTCCCGAGGGCTCGATAGCTGAAGGATACATGGCTAACGAATGCTTTGTGTTTGCATCATGTTACATGCGTAAGAAGAAAACCACATCTCAAGCACCTCAAAAGGAGAGGAAGCGTGAAAAATACCTGAGATCTCTCTTAGATCAAATTCATGCATATGTGTTGGAAAACCTTGATATGTTCGAAGACTATCGAAGGTAACAAATAAAATCTGTAATATAGATGAGAAATATTCTTTTTACATATAGTTTATCAATACAAACTTATATATTGTTTATATAGGCGACATCTGGAGAAGCTTAAGAATGAAACAACCGGTAGGAATGCAGCGCATAATATTCAGAAAAGACATAAGAAAGAATTTTCTGATTGGTTAAGATTTGATGTAAGTGGTTTACAATTAATTATTGAACATTCATAATATAACATCACCTAAATATTCTCAAATTGTTTGTCTTAGGTTGAAAAATCACTTCTTGATGATACTACATTACCAGATGAAATTATTATCCATGCACAACGTCCTTATCACGAAGTGAGACGTTATAATGAGCATTTGGTAAATGGATATAAATTTCGAACGTTAGAGACCGATGATATGAGGGTAACTCAGAACAGTGGGGTCATGGGCTTGTTTGCTCAAGAATGTTTTTCAAGTATAAGAGATCAGAATCCAATTCTAGCTGACATATTATGTTATGGACAATTAGAAGATATCGTTGAGGTAATTTACGGGTTTGGTAAACCAAAACAATGTACTTACACGATGTTCAAGGTTCGGTGGTGTCCTGCAAAAAAGCAAAAGGATCATTATGGATTTACACTAGTCAATCTTCACCGAGAAGCATATACGGATGAGAAATTCATTTTCGCAGAACAAGCTGATCAGTGCTTCTATGTGAAAGATCCGAATGTCATGTCTGATTGGGTGGTTTTGTACAGGGAGCCAAGATCTGTTGTTCTTCCTAATAACAATGAAAAAAATATTGAAGAAAGTAAAAATAATTATAGTGAACCAATCGGTTCATCTGATGATATTTGGCAAGAATTCTCTTACGCACAGAATGTGGAGCTGGATGTAGGTATGAACAGTTTTATTTGTTATAACACTACATTTATTCATGTCGTGTATCATATCTTAGTCATGTGCATTGTTAGTATATATGTTGTTGGATGTGTTTTAGACGGAACTGATTGATGTATATTTTGAAGTGGATGGTTGGATTTGTACAATGTGTTGGATTTGGTTATATAGATGTTTTTGAATGGAATTGTTATTATGAACTTTGATTATGATTGGATGGTTGAATGTGGCGTGTACAGTATTTTCTGGATGATGTAATTGTACAGGGAAATATAAATTTTATTTAATTTTTTTCCCTGAAAAAGGTAATCTAGACGGAATTCCGTCTAGATTGAATCAACCTAGACGGAATTTCCGTCTAGGTTGTAAAAAACCAACCTAGACGGAAATTCCGTCTAGTTTGACTAACCAGACGGAATTCCGTCTGGTATGTCAACCTAGACGGAATTTCCGTCTAGGCTGACTTCTGTCTAGATTGATCAATCTAGACGGAATTCCGTCTAGGTTGTTACAATCAAGACGGTTACAAAATAAACCACCCAAACTAGACGGAATTCCGTCGAGATCATCTAATCTAGACGGAATTTCAATCAACCTAGATGGAAATTTCCGTCTAGGTTGATCGTTTTTCTACTAGTGTTAGAAAGATACAAACGATTTAAAAAATATATGACATTTTTTCTGTCCCCATGGGAAAGCCATTATTCCTAATTTGTTTCAAGCTATACGCAACATGCATGATGCAACTAGCTGGAAATGGTGGTACATAAACATGCATCCCGCAGCTTACCAGCGTACTGAAATTTATGGAAACCTGCGGCGCCACATGCGACCTTCAGCTACACCGGCGAACCATGATTTGGGTCAATTTCAGAAAGCACACCCTTAACTTGTGTGGGTTTTGCAGATAACCCTCTTACATATTTTAATTCAAAGCCCCTCGTGTTTTTCACATAGTCCCTTGAACTTCTCTTATTCCACAATGCCCCTTGAAAACTTTTCACTTTATGTAATGCCCTCAAGTCTAAAGTGTCAAGTGCCAATTGCACTATAAAAAAAAAACATTTCTCACCCCCACCAAGAAAAAAAATCACCTTCTTATTATTTCCATTATTTTCTTTGGAAATTAATTAACCCATTGGAGGAGGATTATATATTAAAATAAGTTGTCTGTGTTGAGCATAGTAATACATATTCTACTTATATTTTACCTTATATATTAGGTACCTTTTATAACCATGTATAGATAGTATCTCTAGAAATTTTCATATGGGGGAGACGGACAACAAGTGTATATATATATATATATATAATTATATTTATATATATATATATATATATATAAATATAATATTATAAAACTATAGCATATATGTGATTAGAATGTGTTTAGTATGCTTTATTGTTAAAATTTTAAATGATCTTTTTACTTTTCCATTAGCTAATTCAAATGTTACTAATTTCTTTAATGTTTTTAGATTGCTCAGCTCTTGGGGTGCAATTTAAACCTTTTTTCGGGGAGGTAAAAATTACATAACTGTACGCGCAAATTTATATATGTCTAGGGATTCACTGCACCCCTAGCTAGACAGTAAATCTGCCCCCAGTATAATATATTATCCCTTTATTTTGTCTTTTAAGTCTGTAGCTTGTATAAATATGTGTCATCATGCTCCTCAATAATATCTTCTTCAAATCCTAACAGCTTGTTAGGTTACGAATAAACCGGCGAACATTTCTATCTATCTAAAATTATTGTTTTAGACACCCTGCAACATTCCAGAGGTTCGGAAAATTTGTAGGGGCATCGAGGAAAACGGAAATTCTATTCGATAGAGATGGAGCTAACCATGCATGTACCCTTGTTCTTGTTAGTTTTTGGGCCAAACAAGGCCTACAATCGTTCGTGTGCGTGTGTGTAGACGTGCCTCGGACAAACTCGATGCACGTAATATTACATAGATTGGGTACTCCTGGAATCCTTCACCATTATGGGACTATTCACCACACGCTTGTTATCAGATGAGATCCATCTCAAATATCCCTCCGAATAACCTCCTCTCCCATACCCCTCGCTTGTGAACGTAACTGCATACTGCGCCTTCTCCTTCACCTTAGAGAAATACAGTTTCTCCGGCTCGACGATCACCCTCGTTCCTTTGGGAGCCTCTACCTTCACCTCATACGTGGATCCTGGCTCTCCGACGTTAGTCACTGTACGAGTGACTGTCACCGATCTTCCGACGTCCAAGATCACCATGAACGAAGGATAGTTCAATTCCGCACCGGAAATAGAAACGATGTTGGAACATTTCACAGTCCGACGAGCAATGGCACTGACCTGAGTATCGGAGTACCGCAGGCCGCAGAGATAAGGTATGTAATCATCGGTGGTGACATCGTAGATGAGACCAGGATCATTGGCTGATGTCGGGTTCACATGACCAGCTCCTGCAGCAAAAAGGCCTGCAGGTTTTAGTTGCTCATCAGGGATTGGAGTGTCCATGTTTGTAGTAGCGGTTGCAGTCGTCATGATTGCTGATTTGATTGCAGCAGGAGACCAATCTGGGTGCTGGCTTACGAGCAGAGCAGCGATTCCGCAGAGATGCGGAGCTGCCATTGAGGTTCCCGAGATTATGTTGTACTTTACCCCAGGCGATCCGATGTCGAACGGCCATGCTGCAAGAATGTTGACACCGGGCCCGATTATATCAGGTTTCAAAATGTTCGGATCCGCTTGATTTGGCCCTCTCGACGAGAAGTAGGCTACTTCCGGGGCAAGCACGGTGCTTCCGATAACGGTGTTGTTGAAAGATATAGATGCCACGGGTGTCAGCGTCGATTTAATATACGACTTGATGGCAAGTCCATCAGAGTAACTTACGTAAGATGCCGGAAGAACATGTACATCCGGGAAAGTAGTATCTCCTTGTGCTTTGGTATTCGTCAGAATCATGCCAACACCGCCAGCTTTCTTGACGACTTCGCCTTTCTGCACTCTGTCCAGCTTACCGACATCGCAGACGACAACCTTGCCTACGACATCTAGTATTGATAGCGAGCCCGGGGCGCAAACTGCAGCGTTTGAGGATCTCGATCCAGGATACGCGAGGGGTATTGGAATGGGAAGGAAGCCTTTCGGCTGGTAGATAGATTCTCCGTAGAACTGAGCTCCGTCGCCTAGAGTCACGGTCGTTCGGATTTTTCTATCATGTGTGCTGGCACCGACTGTCATAATCCATGGAGCCTCGTTGGAGAGCGTTGCAGGGGATGGACCAGTGTTCCCTGCAGAGCAGACAACGGATATGCCCTTCGCAGTTGCTCCAAACGCACCGATTGCAAGTCTATCAACGTAGAAAGGCTGTGAAACCCCGCCGAGCGAGAGGGAAATTATGTCAACGCCATCCGCAGCAGCAGTATCCATTCCAGCCAATATATCAGACACCGCACAGCCGTCCTCTCTGCAGACTTTATAGGCTGCTATGTGAGCGTAAGGCGCCATTCCAGCAGCCGTCCCCTTTGCCTGCTCCTCAATGCTGACATTTGCGACGAACATGCCAGCTGCCGTGCTCGCCGTGTGGGTCCCGTGTCCTTCAACGTCATCTGGTGGTCCTTGCAAAGTGGCAGCAGAATTCTGTTTCATTGCGTTGAGTCCCCGTACGAAGTTTCTAGCACCGATGAGTTTGTTGTTGCAGACGGACCCACCGAACTCACACCTCCCCTTCCATTTGGCAGGTGGAGGGGGGATCAGTCCATTGTCACGGAATGAAGGGTGGTCTGTTGCTATTCCGGTGTCAAGAACTCCGACGATGACCCCTTTTCCGAATTTCGAGTCGGTCCAGAGGCCGGTCTCATGTTGATGAAGGCCCAAGAATTCGTGGGTGTGGGTGGTTAAGAGAGGCACAACCCGGTCGGGGTACGCTTGAAGGAATCCTGGTTTGCACTCCACTTCAGCCAGCTCCTCTTCCGTCAGTCTGACTGCGAATGCGTTTATAACGTTGTGGTATGAGTAGATCAACCGAGGCTCGCCTGAGTTCAGGATGTTCGCGGGCAAGAAGGATTTGTACCAGGCCTCTCGGTGGGCTGAGGTTGAGAAAGATTCGGAGGTTTTGGTGTCTGGATGGTGAACGTGAACAATGTATGTTTCCAGTTTTGTGCTAGTCGCTTGAAGAACAGAGTTTGAAAGAAAGAGGAGAGATAGGGAGAGGATGAAGGAAAATTTTTGTCTATGGCTAAATTGGAGATTCATTGTTGAGGATCTTGTTGAGGTGGTTCCTCTACTTTCAGTATTTATGGAGGGAAGAAATGATGGTGGCAAACATCTAAAGAAAATATTACAGGTTAAGTTTGCTGCATTTTTTAAAATTATCACTTCTTATGTACTGTTTCTAACTCTGGTTTAAGCTGTATACGCAGCATGCAAGTTGCCGGTAGCCTGGAAGATTATATCACTTGAAATTGACACGCGATAATGTTGATATATTGAAATTACTCCCTCAAAATTATGATATAATCTTCCAGGAATGAACGATTTAATTTCAATATATTGAAATTACTCCCTCAAATTATGATATAATGTTGATATATTGAAATTACTCCCTCAAATAATGAGTTTTAAAGAAGTAAATTTGACTTCGGAATAACTTAAACAGAGGGGTATAAGGGCTAGCAACACATTATAAAAATAACCAGGAATGAACGATATAAACAGAAGATAAAGAAAAAATCACAGAGACATAAAACTCTAATAAGGTTTGGAATTAATGAGATTTTTCCTATGTCTTCAGAGTATAACCAGGCCTCAATGCCATTAGTAATCAATAGGGGGCTATAATTAGTCTCTCAAACTCCAATCTCACCTCAATGTCATCCTCTTTCTTCCGGCTATAAAGTAATATGTGAATGAAGATACAAAATTTAACATAGAGTTCCCATCTATAGAGCTGATGATACGAGAATATCCTTCAAAATCAAACGATAACTAACTACGCGGAGTACTTGTGATAACTAGGAGGATCTGAGACACTAAAAAGTAGACAAACTTGCAGGCTACCGGCAACTTGCAGAAGGCTACAATTTAAATAGCTGATCCCCATCAAACACCGATGATAGAAGTTACAATTCAACGACTTCCAGAATGCTACAATTTAAAGACTTTCACATAAAAGGTTATAATCTGACGATCTTCACAACAACTAATGAAAACTCTAATTCAACAGCCTTCACAATCAACATCGGGAGTTACAATCTGATGACTCTCATATTTTCAAGGAGCCAAGACGAAGGTTACAAGGTGACGATCTTTGCAACGCTCTAGCAAAAGAGACTACAAATTGACAGTCTCTTCATATCAAAACGTAGATATCTCTCAAACCGGAAGGAATTTGGTGAAACGGAGGAAGCAAACCGAACCCTATGGGGTGGGTTTGGTCGGCTCCGTCTCGTCGAGATAGCCGATTTTAATATATAATTCGTCCTATTCCGACTTACGGTTTGAAAGTTATGACCTATTCTTCGCAGCAAGTTATGTTCTGAAGTCCGTCTGTGAGACTGTACTTTGCTTGAACATTGGACTTAGCCTGAAGCTCGCCGAGTCCGCCTGAGGCTCACCTCTGCATCCAAGATTCAAAACTCAGAGGTCATGCCCACATTCTGAACTCAAAACGCAGAGGTCATGCCCGCGTTCTAAACTCAAAACGCAGAGGTCGTGACCGCATTTGAGATTCAAAACACAGAGGTCGTGACCGCATTTGAGATTCAAAACGTAGAGGTCGTGGCTGTGTTCCAAACTCAAAACACAGAGATCGTGGCTACATTCCAGAGTCAAAACGCAGAGTTCATGCAGAGCCCAACTCTGCGTCCCAGGTCCAAAACGTAGAGTTTATGCAGAGCCCAACTCTGCGTCCCAGGTCCAAAACGTAGAGTTTATCTCTGCGTCTCAGATGTCAAAACGTAGAGTTCATCTCTACATCTTAGATGCCAAAATACAGAATTCATCTCTGCGTCTCAGATGTCAAAACACAGAATTCATCTCTGCGTCCCAACTCTGCGTTTCAGATTTACAACGCAGCGCGACTTGTGCATTCAACCACCAAAATAGGCCCAACTCTGCGTTTTTAGTCTAAAAACGCAGAGTTCGGGCCCTGAACGCTATTTTTCAGCGTTTGACTCGTTCAAAGCACGAACTGAACGGTTTCTAAACCGTTTTCCCCACGATTTGGGGAGCTATTTAAAGGGACAGTTACACCCCATTCAGCCTCACTTAGGAGCGAATTAAGGGGGCGGTTACATCCCTTAATCTCCTATAAATAGGGATAAACTCAACTGAGTTAAGGGCTGGCTTTTTGGACCTGAGAATTGGCAGCAAAGAAGATCCTTTGTCCTTCGGCTGGAGCTTTGGAGATCGGCAACAGGAGCTTCTTCATCCTTGGCTTATAACCGACTTCCGGTTAAATCAACTCTTTCATAGAGTTTCAAACTCGTTCAGAGTTATCAACTCGTCCAGAGTTCTAAAACTTGCTTTGCGAGTTCTCCAAACGTCAAATCGTGAGGAGAAAATCACGTTTCGGTAAATCAAGACGTTCGGATCGTCAACGAGAAGCAAACTCGACGCGAGCATTCAAGGGAGGCATCTCATCGCCACCGTGAAGAACCCAGAATTAAACAAATAGGAGAATTCAGATCATTCTCCTCTCTTTTGTAATCAGGGAATCCAATTATAATCGAGATTGAGAGGGTTGTAATCATTCTTTTTCTAAGCAGTTAGAGAGAATAAATCAAATACGATTCTTTCATTATTTTTCATACTACAAATTTTCCACCAAACAAAAGATGGCGACTTCGTTGGGGACTAGCTTCTCTGATGAAGAAGTGGTGGCGTAATCCGACGTCAACCTCGCTAGAACAACGGTCGAAACTCTCGTGGTAGAGTTTGATCAGGCCAAGTTTGAGAAGGCCCTCTCTTCCGGATCCCTTAGCCCCAAGGCTATGCGTAAGATCCACAAAGTTTCTAAGGAAACTAAAGCTCCAGTTATGACCGACTCATCGAAAGACTGTCTCCCTTGAGGGTTACACTGTTCATACAGTCCCCTCTCTGAAGGAGAAGACTTAGCTTCGGCACAACTCCAAAAAAACCGATCCTCCAATCAACGCGAGCTCCGCGTTTGTGAGCCTCAACACGAGTTCTGCATAAGCCAAGCTAAACGCAACCCTCAGGGGTACGTTTCCCAAATAAAACGCAACCCTCAGAGGCGCGTTCCAACATCAAAACGCAGACCTCAAAACTGTGTTGATCTGACAGAACACAACTCTCAGGAGTGCGTCCCAGAACCAAAACGCAACTCTCAGGAGTGCGTTCAAGATCCAAAACGCGGACTCACGAACCGCGTTAACCGACAAAAATGCAACCGACAAAGGTGCGTTTCATCAACAAAACGTAGACTTCGGTCTAGCGTTAGTAAAACAGAACATGACCCTCGTGTTTCTTCTTCAGAACACGATACGATTCGTCGTGTTCAAAAAGATCAACGTGGATTCAAGATCCATGTTCACCAAGAGCCAGTCCTGTCCAATCATAGACTGGGGGTTCTAATTCAAACCTCACGATCAGTGAGTAATTCTCGAGTCTTTACAATAGACTTGAGGGAGTTCATATCGAGAGAAAGACCGATGCAACAAGTCATTCGTTCATTCTAATGTGAACGACTGATTCCTACGGTCCTCTCGGGATGTCAATGCTGCTTATATGCGGCCAAATTATTGGTGTTCGACCAATTTTACGAACGTTGCTTTGCCCAACCAACAATGACGTTCTCACAAGAAGAAATCTCCAGAGACCGAACATCCTGGGGTCACTATCAATGTGATCGGCAGAGGAAAAGCCTCAGGTCCTAGTTCCGATGACTCTGAGAAAATTCGTTCACCGACCGTCTGAGAAATCGCTAACGAGTTTGAAGGAGTCTACCAACGCACTCGGACGCGAACAGGAGCCATTCCCTCTGTTAACTATCGGAGGTTAGCCAGAGGAACCAATTCCGATGATGAACACTCAGCCATTGCAGAGTCCCAATCATCAAGCTCTTTTGTTGAACATGAGAGCTCCGCTTATATGACGGGAAACCATGATGATCTCGCGAAGAGACTTGACGAGCAGGAGGCCATGCTCAAATCTCAGCAGGAGGCCATCAATGAACTCATGGCCCTGTTGACTCAAATCGTCGCAGAAAAGGCCAAATCTCAGGAGACAGATTCGCCACCTAGGCAAGAATCTTCCCGGTGAGGAAAAGCGTCTTCATCCCGACTTCACACAAGCGAAGGGGAGGGAAAAATGGTTGATAATGCTGCTTCTGAACAAGGAGCCCACAACCTAGAATCTTCCTCTGATGAAGGAAGAGAAGCTGAGAATGAGCAAAATCCTAAGTCGGCTAAAATTGAGGAAGTGGAAGCCCGCCTAAATGTCATTGCTAACAGAAGCGAGATCCAAGATGAGGGAGTTGTCAGGCCCTATTCTGTCGAATGGGATGCAGCACCTTATCCTCCAAAATTCGAGGTCCCGATGCTATAAACTTTTGACGGCACGGGATCACCGAACCAATATATCTATCATTTCAAGTCACGGACTGGGAATGTGATATCAAACAATGTCATACTGGCTCGATTGTTCATTAGCACCCTCAAGAGAGTTGCCTTTGAATGGTTCAGAAAACTGCCTGTCGGATGTATCCGAAAGTGGGCGGATCTAAAGAGACTCTTCCTGTCAATATTTTTTAAAGAGGATACAGAAGTCTCCATCCATACCATTCTCACCATTAAGCAGAAGAAGAGAGAGTCCGTCAAAGCCTTCGTTAAGAGGTTTCGAAACATGGCTCTACGATGTCCGACAGGTATGACACAGTCTACCTTAGTGGAGACCTATCGACACAACTTACAAACCGACCTTCTAGCGCAAATAGGGGTTGCAGAATGTCATTCCCGGAGACAACTAATCTCTCAAGGCGAACAGGCTCAAAAGATTATTGTCAGGATCAAAGTTGAAGAACAAAGTAGGCAGGATCAACCTGAGCAATCGGACCAAGCCCGATCTTCTCAGTCAGATGGGGAAGATACTACGGCCACTGAAGCTAATCCTCTTCAGTAGGATGGCGGGTCCAACAACTATCATGTTAACAATTACCTCTGATAGTCAAACTCGTTAGATAGCAGCCCACTAGGCGATGTGCCATGTCTATCCTTTCCCCCCGCACTTATTCAAGACCGGGGGTTGGTTTATTTGTAGTTCATTGGATTATGAATAATAAATTTCTGAGTTGTCACGTTCAATAAAATACCTCTGTCAATCACGAAATCCGCCAAAACTATCAAGTTAACAATACGCCTCTGATAGTCCATTAACTTGCCAATCTTCTTCAATAGGATGGCAGGTCCACAAAACTATCACGTTAACAATTAACTCTGATAGTCCATCAATTTGTCAATCTTCTTCAATAGGATGGTAGGTCCACAAAACTATCACGTTAACAATTACCTCTGATAGTTTATCAACTTGTCAATCTTCTTCAATAGGATGGCAGGTCCACAAAACTATCATATTAACAATTAACTCTGATAGTCCATCAACTTGTCAATCTTCTTTAATAGGATGGCAGGTCCACAAAACTATCACGTTAACAATTACCTCTGATAGTTCATCAACTTGTCAATATTCTTCAATAGGATGGCAGGTCCACAAAACTATCACGTTAACGGTTACATCTGATAGTCCATCAACTTGCCAATTCTCTTCAACAGGATAGCAGGTCCACGGAACTATCACGTTAACGGTTACCTCTGATAGTCCATCAACTTGCCAATCCTCTTCAACAGGATGGCAGGTCCACCAAAACTATCACGTTAATGATCACCAAAACTATCACGAGTTTGTGGACTTATCGTCGAATTAACATTACACTTCTGACGATCATCACTCCCACAGAGTATGAATGCAGCTTGCATCACTCCTAATTTGTCACGTTAACAATACACCTCTGACAATCAATTTATCAATCCTCATTAATAGGATGATAAGTCCACAAAATTGCTCCAATCGCAACATTCTCTTGTCACGTTAACATCATACCTCTGACAAATCAACTTATCAATCCTCATCAATAGGATGATAAGTCCACAAAGTTACCCCGATCGCAATATTTTCTTATCATGTTAACACCAAACCTCTGACAATTAACTTATCGTCTCTCTTCAATGGAGCGATAGGTCCACAAAAATCCTGTCATGTTAATATCACACCTCTGACAGAATTCACTTATCAATCCTCGTCAATAGGATGATAAGTCCACAAAGTTGCTCCAATCGCAACACAAATCCTGTCACGTTAATCTCACACCTCTGACAAAATCCACTTATCGACTCTCTCCAATAGAGCGATAGGTCCACAAACCCGTCAAGTTAACATCACACAGCTGACGATCAAATCAGCTTATCGATTCTCTTCAATAGAGCGATAAGCCCATAAAATACTGTTAGGTTAACATAACACCTCTAATAGTCAAACCCTCAATGAACTTGTTAATCTTTTTTTAACAAGAATAGCAAGTTTTCATCATAAAATCCCCAGTGGATTAAAGATTTTCTGGAATTGTCCCAGTGATAATAAAGAAAGTTTCTGAATTTCACTCTAAGTGAAAATTCACGCCAAGTTAATACTACACCTCTGGCGCTTCCAACTTTCTTTCAGTGTTTCAAGTAACACAGGAAGAAACAGTGACAAAGTCTACGTGTTTAATATCATAGCCAGTGATTATCATTAAATTAATAATTGTATGTAGAAAAATTGCAATAAGGAAGATAAAAGAAAATTTGAATTGATTCCTTTG
>BQKN01063612.1:0-12544 GCA_022839385.1 Asparagus kiusianus
GATTCCTCCTTTTTGATACACCGTTAAGCTATGGTGTAAAGGGTAGAGTAACCTGAGAGAGAATCTCATTCTCTTTTAAAAACCCTAAGAATTCTGAGCTCAAGTATTCGCCTCCTCGATCCGATCGAAGAAATTTAACTTTCTTGCTCGTTTGGTTCTCTACTTTATTTTTATACTCGATAAATTTCTCAAATGCTTTACACTTGTGTTTCATCAAAAACACATGTCCAAATCTTGAAAATCATCAATAAAAATAATAAAATAGGAGTTACCACCTCTGGCCATTGTAGACATAGGACCACATACATCATTATGTATTAGTCCTAAGAGTTCTGTAACTCTTGCTCCAGTTCTCGTAAATGGAGTCTTGGTCATTTTACCTATAAGACAAGATTTGTAAGTATCATAAGACTTAAAGTCAAATGGATCTAAATATCCATGCTTATGTAGCTCGTCAAGTCTTTCTTTATTAATATGACCAAGTCTACAATGCCATAAGAAAATGTCGTTCATAACTGAGTGCTTTCTTTTATTAGTGTGATGAGTATTCAGAATTATGTTTTGATTAAGAATATAGATGACATTACACAATGTTCCATAAGCAATCAACTTTTGATTAAATGTGATAATCATAACATTGTTCTCCAACTTGAATATATATCCATCTTTATCTAATAAATATATGGATATTATATTACACATCATAGTTGGCACAAAATAGCAGCTATTTAAAATCAATATTTTCATTTGGCAAAGATAGATGAAAATCCCCTACTGCAAGTGTTGCAACTATTACACCATTACCAACTTGTAGGGTCATCTCTCTAGGTCTAAGTTTTCTATAACTTCTCAACCCCTGTAACAAATTACAGATATGAGATCCTAACCCGGTATCTAATACCCAAGATATAGGATTTATAGAAAAACAATTATGAGTAACAAACACACCTGAAGATGAAGCAACAACTTTCTTCTTCTTGATGAGTGAGGCTAAGAATTCTGGGTAGTTCCGTTTAACATTTCTCAACCAGTCTATGAAATTAGGATCGGTTAACTTGTTCTGTTCTGATATAATTTTTAAGCTAGACATAATGGCCTGAAAGAGAGAGAGAAAATATTTTAGTAGATGTTCAATACATAAAATAGATTTGGTTCATTTTTATCTAAGATATGTCTCCCACTATTTGCCGAGTCCCTCAAAACCTAATAAGAGGTGATCGGAAAATAACCCCTTGTTTTCAAGTGGGATCAAGATCCAATTATCATTGAATGTATCAATCTTAACGAAAGCCAACATATTGATACACTCAATAATTTGGTAGACAACTTTTGTCTTTTACACTCTTATATTTATTGATATGATTTTACCCCTAGTCTTTGATGACCTTGACGATGGCCATCAAATCATAAAATGCTAGTCAAGTTTGGACCCATCATTTCTTGACCGGCTTAAATTTAACTTATGCATATTATTGACGAAGGCCAACAAAGTTGCATAACCAACTTAAGCTATCCCTATATCTTATATACAGATGAATACTACTTAGCCATAGAATAGTATTTCCTTGACGATAGCCAACAAACAAAGTATTTATAAGCATAATAGTATTCAACTGAAATGATGGAGGGTTACGAACGATTTCATAAATCTTTTACCGTAATCAAACTTGATATAGTTTAAAGATGCTCTATATTTATACTTGTAACAATTAAACTAGTCAGGTAAGTACAAGATTAGTGGGAGGGTTCCGAGATATTCACCGGGAATATTCATCGGACCTTAATTAAGTAATCACCGCTCTTTAAGACTATAACGGGAAAGATTAGGCATCTCCCCTAATCTTAAGTTGGGCATCACCCCATAAGCTATATCTCATAATAACTTTCCTAGACACTAGTTAAAAGTTTGTTCTAAATATATCTCTTTTAACTGCTTTAGGTTTATTTATCTATCACACTAACGCTATATTAATGTCCATCTCACCACTCTATGGTCAATAAACTCTTATTGTCATGTCTCACAAAGTTTAAAAAAATGAGTTTTTATAATAAAAACTATTCTCTAGTGAGATATAGATATAAACTTTGCATAATATAGCACTCAATTGTATTAACATCTACAATTGGGGCACAACCAACATATCAACATATATAAAAGCAATATGGAATGGTACTGGACAACTAAAGTAATAAAATGCAACTACACTAATTACATTTTGGCAAGCAATTTGCAACTCCTTGCAGTTCTAGCTCCTTTGCAAATCATGTATTATTACAATCACATATACATAGGATGTGCAAGTCCCATTTATAATAGAAAAACTATCTCGTAGGATGGGTAATAATATTGCATTGAATGTAAAATAAAAGTCATAAATAAAATAACTAAACTAAACAACCATACCCCCCACACCCGAATAAGGGCGTATACCCGTAGGTGTAGCCCATGATCGGTGAGCAAGTGCTTAAACCCGTAGGCGTAGCCCATGCTCGGGGAGGGAAGAGGTCAAAAAAATATTACATTTCTAGCTATATTACATCAATACAATAAATACAAGAGAATCGTTGTCTACTACCATCCATAAACATAACATCCACGCAAGATGATATAAAACATATAACTTAATGAACATTAAGAAATATGCATCTATCTAGTTATGCAACAAATTAAAAAACTAGATAACATAGGGAATATTCTAACTCGAATAGGACTATCATGCTTTTAACATACAACTACACTAGTTGTAAAAAATTGTTTTGTAATTTATACAAGTGTTTTTACTCCTAAAAACTTATGAACCAAAAATCACCTTTTTGAATCAACAACAAGTATAACTAATGACAAAACAACTTGATTAAATTAACTAGTTTTATTAAAACATCTTTTAATTAAACTAGTAATTAGAAGCAAGTACAAAGACCTCTATGAGTTAGATATTCATGTTAAGATTTAATTAGATGGAACCATGACTCTGATACCATGAAGGAAATTCTGAGCTAATTACATGCAAAATACGCAACAGAATATTGTATGTATAATTATACTAAGCATGTAGAGAGCATGAAATACAAAATAGGATCATCTTAATTAAATCTAACATGATTCTTATATAAAAGAGAGCATACAAGAGTTAGAAAGTCATACTTTCGAAGCATGATTCGATGGAAGATCGAACAACCCCTAGCTTTTGGTCCTTGTAGTAGTAAATCTCCTCGTAGTGGATCTCTAATTCTTCAAGTGACTTGATAAAATCGGAGTCTTCTTAAGACACAAGGCAAAATATCCACCCCGGGGTACTTTAAAATCCTACTACTTCCTCTTACTCAAAGATTGCTAGAGTTTAGTAAGAAGTAGATCTCTCTTCTTTTCTTTTATGGAAAGTAACTATGAATAAACCATTTATTTCATTTTTCCATTAACTATGAAAGAAGAAAGAGAGTTCATATTTATAGAGGAAGAATATGTCATGACATGAATGACTCATCCTATGAGTCACACCATGAGTCATCAAAACAATGATTCTCTCATGAGTCATGCAATGACTCATCTCATGAGTCATGCAAAGAGTCATGAAGAATCAAAACCATATGCTAAAACCATGTTCCCAAACCATACCACCTTAATGATTCATCTTATGACTCATTAATCAAGGTATAATAAAGTATGTATTTCATAAATAAAAATACCACATCAATACAGTATTTCAAAAATACGGTATTTCATAATTTTCCAATCATTGACTAATAAGTCATCATATGATCAAAAAGTCAATGAGTTGACCAAAAGTCAACCATTGACCAGAAAGTCAACTGGTTGACTAAAAATTAACTTTATGGGAAAAATACTAGAATTTATTTCCTAAGCATATAGCATTCCGATTTTACCGATATACATAATCGTTTATGTGTATCCGATAAAATCATATATGCGTATCAATCATACGCATCACTCTATAAATTATGTTTCGTAGGATTCAAGTATGCGCTTGGTGTGACTCTAGGGCCCAACTTAAGAACTCGACAGCGGATGATATCCACAAGTACAACAGAGGTGCTAGCTACACATGAAGACTATCCGGGTATAAGTTGTGATAAATGTCTACAAGATGCTAACACAATTTTATCAGGACCACTCGGTGATAATATTGTACAATCCGGTCTCTTCGTCAAACCATGTCAAACTATTGAGCTTAGGGCATGAAAAACTTTCAAACCCTAATAGCTCGATTAGTGTTTGTTGATATTAAACTCATAACCCATAGGATCAAACTGACACTCAGTTTATCTTATTTATCTTGGTCAAGGATTTCCTAGCTATAGTTATATCAAACAATCTTATGACATCAACCCCCTATACTGGGAGAGACGAATCTCATCTTGGCATCTCAATATCTACTTATGTCTCGGGATGCACCCAACAAAAACCGTTATGCACAACTCATTGAGAACTATGGTTAGGTAAAAGTCTAAGTACACCTATACAGACATGCAAGATATTTCACTCATGCCTCATGTCAAGAGACTACTTTGTACTATAGAGAACTTCTATTTGACAGTTAAGTATAATTACCAACTAAATGTTCTCAGTGAGTCGTTCAGTCAACTCATTCACTAATGAGTCACCTGTATAATATATCTTGATGTCTCACATCAATGATCCAAGAGATTGATCATCATCCTACCAAAAGAGAAATAGAGTACACACTAGTATTCTCAAAGTGATGGTGCATTATTTCAACACTTCATCAACTAGGAACATTTTAGAATATATGTTAGCGACAAATCAGATCTCTTCATTACGCTCATATCTGAAATGTTTTATAGTCTAGTATCATTATAAGGACTTTATCTGTATTTAAAAACACCATATAAATCTAACCAAAATAGCATACTATTATTTTAAACAAGGATGTTATATTCATATAGGTCCTGTTATAATATACAATTATTGTCTGCAGGGCACTTATATCTAACAAGTGTTGTGACCGGGGGGGGCTTCACAGACATAGAAGATGTCTATATAAGAGTGAAGAATAACAACACTGAATAAACATAATGAAGACAGAGAATAACACGTAAAGATTTAACATGGTTCGGTCAGTATGACCTACGTCCACGGGCGAGAACAACAGAGAGCTTCACTAATCACAAAAGAGAAGATTACAAATGAGAGATCACTCTCTAACCTCACTAGAGAATCACACAAAGAAAGAGATTTCTCTTTCTATCTCTCTCTTCTCTCTAACTCTGACTGTCCCGATCGCACTTAAACCTATCACCACTACCCTCTATTTATATCCTTCAAGGGTTGGTGGAATAGTGAAGGGGGTAGGTGGAATAGTAAAGTTAGGTGAACTTTGTTTTTTTTATATGCGAAGTCAAAAATATACAACAAATCTCCACCTTGACTTTGAATATAAAAAGCTTCTCTTTACTCTTGCTGTTTCTCCAGAAGCCCCTTACTGGCTTAACGTCCGTTTTATTGAATTTCAAGCAATTCAAGACAATGCTCGAACTTGCCCGAAGGTACGGGCTTCGTCATGTACAAGTTTTTCAACTTTAGCCACAAGCCGGCGATGATATCTTCATTGGCAACCTCTCACAGAATCTTATCGGCCAAACAGAGCTGTATGGCACTATGCGCCTTCATCTCCAGCTCTTCGTCGTCGATTTTAATATTAATATTCTTTAAATCCATAAGAATAGTGTTAAGTTCATCTAAGTGGTCTTTAATTCGCATACATTCCTTCATGTGAAGGGTGAAGAGGCGTTGCTTCAAGTAGAGCTCGTTCGTTAGAGATTTTTGCTTCAACAAACTGGTATCAGAGCCTGGTTTAGGTTATTGTTCTAGTGGTCTTCAAGATGTCTTCTGCAAAATACAAAGTGGAGAAATTCGGTGAAAGAAACAGCTTTAGTTTGTGGAGAGTAAAAATGAGGGCTCTCCTAGTACAACAATGTTTGTTCAAAGTCTTGTCCAGAAAGGATAAGTTGCCGGAATTTATGCCTGATGGTGAGAAAGAAGAGCTAGAGATGAAGGTGCATAGTATCATACAGCTCTGTTTGGCCGATGAGATTCTGTGGGAGATTGTCAATGAAGATACCGCCGCCGACTTGTGGCTCAAGTTGAAAATCTTGTACATGACGAAGCTCGTACCTTCGCGCAAGTTCGAGCATTGTCTCGAATTGCTTGGAATTCAATAAAGTGGAGGTTAAGCCTGTAATGGGCTTCTGGAGAGACAACAAGAGTAAAGAGAAGATTTTCATAATCAAAGTCAATGTGGAGATTTGTTGTATATTTTTGACTTTGCATATGAAAAAATAAAGTTCACCTAACTTTACTATTCCACCTACCCCATTTACTATTCCACTAAACGCAAAAAAACACTATTCCACCAACCCTTGAAGGTTATAAATAGAGGGTAGTGGTGAAAGTTTTAAGTGCGATCGGGACAGTGAGAGTTTGAGAGAAGAGAGAGATAGAAAGAGAAATTTTTTTGTGTGATTCTCTAGTGAGGTTAGAGAGTGATTTCTTCTTTGTAACCTTCTCTTTTGTGAATTAGTGAAGTTCTCTGATGTTCTCGCCCGTGGACGTAGGTCATACTGACCGAACCACGTTAAATCCTTGTGTGTTGTTCTCTTTGTCTTCATTGTGTTTATTTAGTGTTGTTATTCTTCACTCTTGTATAGACATCTTTTGTTTCTGTGAAGCCCCCGCTGCAACAGATGGGATAACTAGATAAAAATAGGTGTTGTGGCTCATTCAATTTTTGCATTAAACAGTTTATATATGAGAATGTAACATATACCAAAAAACTATTTTATTAACTTTCAATATTTGATTTGATATTAAATAGTTATTTTTCTTATTTCGGTTATTATGTCTTTGAATGAATTTACCGCATGTGATGATGGTACTGAATCTGTCAATCTGATAATGAAACGGTATCTAAACGTAAAAAAAAGAGCACCAAATGATACATACATGGTTGGTAGTAGTTTAGAAGAGACCTTTAGAGATGTTCGTGATGATGAGATGCTTGAGTTTGAACAATTTGAGAGCCAACTAGTTTCAATCAGTAAGACCAAGTCTGAGTTAGAAGAGTATTTAGATGAAAATATGTTTTGTTGGAAGAAAAATGAGACTGAATGTTTTTGAATATTGGAAAGCAGAATCTGAGAAGCGTCCGCAATTGTCCATGATGACTAGTGTTATACTCAATATCCCTACCACTTCAGTAGCCTCTGAATCTGCTTTCAGCATAGCTGATCGTGTGCTTGATAAGTATTGCAATTGTATTCTTGCGAAAATTACTGAAGCTCAAATGTGCACCAGTTCTTGGTTAGATGAGATTTCTTATAAGTTGCTTACTTTTTCTTGTTACTTTTTGTAAATTTATGGTGTACATGTTTGTGTTATATTAAATTAACATAGTTGTTTCCTATGATCTAAACGCAGCTTTGGCAGATATTGAAGAAGGACATTTGTTGGTGCATGATTTTAGTGATATTCAGATTTTTGAATTTGAAGGCGAAATCTAGATGTGTATTCTATTTGAGGTATTTTCCCTCTTCCTTATAAGTTGGTGCCTTTCAAGTATTAAAGTCAGTGGAGCCATTTTTCCAAGCTCATTGTGCATCATGAAAATCTGACTTTTCGACGTTTTCTGCTAATGTAAGCTCTCTTTTGGCATTTGATGCTTCCATTTGAGGACTAATTCATATTTATCTTTATCCAGTGAGCAAACTGTTGTGATGTCTAAAGGCAGCCATGATGCTAATGCAGGTGTGAACTCTCCTATCCCAACAGCAAATGGCTCTGACGGACTATCTTTTCGCATCTCCGTATGTCTTCAATTTTTGGAATATGACTTACTTTTTTACATTATTATTCTAACTTAACTATAGTTTATGAGTTGCAGGATTTTGTCTTCTAGGTATTTGAACAAACACCAGGTACACTTCTAGTAGGGAAATTCCGTAAGGATCCAAACCCATGGGACATGGGAGGGGACAGGTGAGGTGTCCCCTCTCCCATTGCTCCATGCACTGTTCATGAACAGTGGACAGGTGAGGTGTCCCCTCCCCATTGCTTCATGCACTGTTCATGAACAGTACATAGAGCAATAGGGAGGGGACACCTCACATGTGCCCCCCTCTGTCCCATGAGTTCAGGTCCCTCTAGCATTACTCCTTCTAGTAAGAGGAGCACTATTGAATCAGGAAACTCCACTCTCAGGTTCTTTTCCACTCCTTTCGTGGCCATATTCATTAGATACACGCATGCTAATATTCCTCAACCTAATATAGTTATTAGCTCTTTCACTGACATTTACTTCTGAATTTTACAAAAAACAACAAATACGCAAAACTTGTTGCAAGCATCAGAGTCGCTACGATGAAACTGTGAGTTTGCACAATTGTGTACTCTTTGAGATAATCATTAACATCTTCTTTACACGGAGATTTGATAAGAAATATCATATGGCAGCTAATCGGGGAGTATATGGATGACAATTGCATTGATTTACAAAAGCTTAAACTATAATTAAAGCGATATACCATATAGCAAGTCTTATTGTAGAAAAGCGTAGAATCTTTAATTTAGATACTTGACGAGTATTATTGACCACTTTGATTGGCTTATTAATTTCTAGCTCATCACATTTTGTAAACAAATACTTCGCCTCCAATTCACTAGCAGAGGCATCATGAACAATCATCTCTGTGACCCCAAAGAAGACAAGAGTTTGTGTTTCTTTTTCAGAAAAATACAAATAAAGGTGAGAATAATACCATCTCATCTTGTGCGGCGAAAGTTGATGAATACAAACCTGATTTTCTATTCAATTTTTGTTACCATATTCACCCTATTTGCACTCTTTTTATATTAGCGTCACAAGCATATTATCATACAATACTAACCGAAAGCTCGTTTTCTCTTCCAGCGTTGTTGAATTGAGCAGCATGATTTTTTGAAGTTGAACATTGTTCTACAACTCCAGCTACAAGATCCAATGAAGATTTAAGATCGTGACCAGATTCCTACTCATTAATGGATAACAAGTTATCTTGAACTCCCAAGTTTCTTCATTCTAGTCCTCTCCCTAGCTCTTGCTCTTGCCATGTCTCTCAAGCCTCTGACAATTTCAGGTAGGCATGGATGGAGGAGCTCTTCTTGAAGATTCTTTCTTGGTTTTTGGTTTAGCCTTTTTGTGTTCACTAACCAAATGTTTGCAGTTGTAATCAGAGATCGTGGAGATATCTTCAAATTCCAATTCCAAACTGTCATATTGTCTTTCATAATATAAATATTCTTTGGATTGGTCACAAATTATGCTACCATTTACTCGTAAATGCATTGTGCATTTTAATGCTTCAAGTCATCACAGTGAAACCTACATGACAATTGCTTTCTTGGCGCATAAGCTCTAATTAATAAGTTGAGGGAGGATAAAGTTTTATAGTATATAACAAAGCTATTACATGACCAAAAGTTTACAGAAAACCCCTTAAAATTTTGAAAAAAAAAACCCTAAAAACTTGCAAAAAGCCCCCAATAGTTGGCAAAAAACCCAAAAAATTGCAAAAAAACCCCTAAAGGTTTGCATAAAAGCCCCCTCAATAGTTTGCATAAAAGCCCCTCAATAGTTTGCAAAAAAACCCTCTAGTTTGCAAAAAAAAAAACCTGAGTTTGCAGAAAGCTCGCCTAATGTTTGCAAAAGGCCCCTAATGTTTGCAAATACCTCCTCAAAAACTTGCAAGTATGCCCTCACATTTGCAAGTAGACCCCTAAAACTTATATATACATATCAGCACCATGGCTAAACGGGGTATTGGGTCACCCATGAGCCACCCATTTAGTAAATGGGTAGGTGAGAAGTCACCATAAATGATCAAATGGTCATAAATGTCTCACCCATTTATGACCCAACCAAAACCCAACACAAACCACCCATTTGACAACCCCAATTTCAAGTATTTTCGCATAATTTCAATCTCTTACATGTGACCTGTCTTTCAATGAGCATCAGTGAGGAATGGCTCCAATCACTTATGCTACGTACTGCAGCTCACCACAGTGCAAAAAGGATACTCATGAAGTGCCAAAGAGATTATCTTACTGTTAAAACACACAAACAATCCCAACACACATGTAAAACACATTCTAAACATGATGCTTACATTTCAAGTAAATTCCTTCTTCAAACATATGACTTCTAGAAAAGCAATCTCTGAACATCAAGCTCCCTACTGCAAATCACATCAAAATGATAAGCATTCTCCGCTCAAATTGTTATGAATTTAGACCGTACTGATGTATCTTTGCCTATTAGCTTGAAAATATCCCACTCGCAAATAAAGAAATTGACATAGGATTGTGAGGAAAGAATTGTTCCTCAGTATACAATAAATATATTATCCAGCTTCCTAATAGCAAATCAAGTTCAAAACATAGTTATTTTTAGGCTAAATAGCACTTAAATACCTTATAGTTTCACTCCTTTAGCACTTATATACCCTCACCTGTATTTTGTAGCCTTTATATACCCTGAGTTTTTCAAAATTAGCACATTAATACCATTTGTTTTGCAAACATGAAAATCTTTATCCAAAAGTTCCTACATAGCATTCATATGCTAATTTTATGACTTGATATCTATTAAGTTTGTTGAATTCATTACTAAATATTTCATAATTCTATTTTAAAAATAGAATTAGGATACAACTAGATTAGAATTTAGGTAGGTTTAATAATATCTTAACAAATATTAATGGTTAAAAACCACTAAAATTAACATATGAACGTTATGGGAACTTCCGAATGAAATTTTTCATACTTGCATAACAAAGGGCATTAATGCGTCAATTTTGAACAACTCGGGTATATAAATGCTACAAAATACAATTGAAGGTATACAAGTGCTATGTGTGAAACTAAGTGCTATTGAGCCTTATTTTTAACCCCATGAACAACACATAGCAGTAGCAAGCAACAATTAATCAAATGTTCCTCTAAATCAAGCTCAACCCTTTCTCGTTTTCAATATCCCGTAAATTAAACCACAATTAAAACAAAAACAGCATATTCTCCGGAAAACATCAAACTCAAAAAAATCTACCTCATCAGGTATAGAGATCAGACTCCATCCAAGATTCAGTTCCCATGATCCCCCCCTCATCCCCATCCCCAACAGCGACACCGAAACCCCTGATCACCCTCTTGAAAACCCTAGCCACCCCTCTCCCCTCCGCCGCCGCCGCCACCACCGCCGCGGCCCTCCTCCGCCTCATCTCGCACTCCCCCATCACAGCCGCCCCGAGCCCATCCACCAGGCTCCCCGACCCCAACCACTCCAAGCCCTTCAACATCTTGTCCTCCTCCTCCGACCTCCTCTCCTCCCTCGTCTCCATCTTGAACACCATCGGTTCCCCCTCGTCCGCCGCCAGCCGCCCCCTGTAGTTCTCCGGCTTGATCGAGTCGAATACGAGGACGGCGGCGGCGGGGAACTGGGAGAGCAATAGCCTGGCGACGGCCTTGGAGCGGCTAGGGCTGACGCGGCAGGGGACGGAGGCGATTTGGACGGAGGGGCCGTCGGGGAGGGAGAAGAGGTTGATGGGGGAGGAGGAGGAGAGGGGGATCTCAGGGAGGAAGAGGGAGGAGGAGAGGGTGGCGGTGGGGATTTGGGGGAGGAGGGAGAGGGAGGAGGGGGAGAGGAGGGGGACGAGGGGGGCAGGGTGTGGGTTCGGCCTAGGGTTCGGGGGAAGGAGGACGGGGGAGGGGAGGGGAGGTGAGGGGGCGGCGAAGTTGTCCAGGTCTTCGATGAGGAAGCGGGAGGGAGGTGGGGCTTCCGTTAGCACGTCCTCCATCAGAAAGAAGGCCCTTTCTTTTGAGATGTTCGAGGAATAGAGCGAGGCCGGAGCGGAGGGGAGGGGAGGGGAGGGACTATTTGTAGGTTTCAATGTGCTATTGGTCCAGTGTGTGTATATATATCTTTTTGTGGATATTTATTAGCATAATATCCTTTCTTTTTTCATTTATAACAAGTGGGGTTTTTAGTATTACTAGGTTTTTTATACACGTGCAATACACGTGGTTATATATCATGATTAACTATTTTTTGATTTTTTTCCTAACTAAAGTTTGTTCATCGGTTCCACTTTAATAGTTTGTGCTTACTTTTATCTCTAAAATTTATCATTGCGATTATTTATTTTCTTTGATGTTTGTTTAAATGGGCTATATCTAACTTAAATTTTCATGCTGATATTTGATTGATAGAATACAAATATAATCTGAAGCTAATTTAAATTTTTTATATTATTTGGACTAACATAAAACCAAACTTTACTTGAGAAAGTATAGCGTTGCGAAAATGAAAAATATTGAAACAGTGTTATACAAGAAAAGTGAATATTTAAAACTAATAAGGCAAGGTGATTGATTAAAAGTATGCTAAAACGATACAAAATAGAATATAAAATTTATTCCTAATCATTAATAGACTTCATAAAAATTATAAACTAAACATTAATGCTAGCTCTA
>BQKN01063613.1:0-13440 GCA_022839385.1 Asparagus kiusianus
TATATATATATATATATATATATATCATACTCCTTTTAAAAGTACAAGTTGGGAAAACTTTTTCTATGATCAATATTACCCTTACATTTTTTTGAATATTACATTGTTATCTTAATATATTATAATTATCCTATCTTCTTTGAATTGGTAACAAAATGATTTATTCTATTTATAATGAGACTTAACATGTTATTGGATAAAATAAACATGTTTTATATAATTCAAATCATTTACTTATTTCAGTTCGTAGAGAAATCTAAATAACATATGCTAGCTAGCACCTAAAAGTTTTTAGACATTGTAAAAAATATTCTCCATTTTTTTTAAATTATAAAAACACCCCTACAAATTCAAAATTTTAGTAAAGCATCTTAAATATTATAAATTTTACTTATCTCAATTGAGTGGGAAATCTGAAAAATATATGCTAACTAGAAACTAAAAGTTTTTTGACTTTAGAGAAAATATCTTGTAAGTTTTAAAAATTATAAAAACACCCATAAAAATTCAAAATTTATAAAATAGACCTTAAAATTTTCAAACCTACAAACATACTAAAAATCTACAAATAACACAAACCCAAAAATTTATGGAATTTATAATACACACTTTGAACTTTTTACAAATTACAAAATAAAACCCTCAAAATTATAAAATTTACAAAAATCCTGATAATTTCTGACCTAATAGTACATTAAAAATATATGAATTATAAATATCCCTTACATAATTTATAATTTATAGAAAACACCCTTAAAGTTTTAAAAATTACAAACAAACATTTGAAATTTAAAATTTATAAAAAACACCCTAAAAATTTCAATAGTTTAAAAATTTACTAACAATTTAAAAAATTTCTAGGGGTTGTTAGTTTATTGAAAGCATAGGAATTATAAATAGTCTATAAACAATTTACAATATGTAGAAAAGGTCTATAAGTTTAAAAAATTACAAAAAAAATAGGTTTAGAAAAATTACTAACAACCCCTATAAAATTAAAATTTTACAAAAAATATGCAAAATTACTAATCTATAGACAAAATGTTGCAAAAATTACTAATCAATGTAGCCCTAGATAATTAAAAAAAAGCACCATGAGAATTTCTAATCTATAGGCACTAAAATGAATATGCAAAATTACTAACAACCCTTAGAAAATTAAAATTTTGTAAAAAATATAATACACCTTTTAAAAGTATAGGTTTAGGAAAAACTTTTTATGGTAAATATTACCCATAATTTTTTTGAAAATAACATAACTAATTAAAAATCTATTAAATTTAAAATTTATAAAATAACACCCTTAAAGTATATTACATTGCAAATTATCCCTCTAAAGTTTGAAAATTTTTAATGATTTTTTTTTGTAATTCCTTGATTTAATGTAATATTTAATAGTTTTATGTATTTGTAAGTTATAAATTTTAGAGTGTTTTTTTACACTTTTTAAAACTTTTAAGGGTGTTTATTTTGTAGTTTTCTAAATTTTCATTGTATTTTCCGTGTAATGCACATATAATGATGATATTGAAGAATAAGTCGTTCTTAAGATTATTAGACCATAGTCAAGTGTGTACATCACTATTTCTAGACAGTATAATTTGTACATGCAAATTTTTTAGGCAATCTATATAGTGGTTAAAAAGATTTTAACTTTAATATAATATTTTTCACAAATTATATTTAATGTGAACTCACCATATAATTTTGATTGTGGTCATCATAATTTTAATGCGTTTGATTGATTGACTATATATGTATATAGACCAAAAATTACTTTAAATTTTTTTACATGAGCTAATATTTGGTGCTTAATAATTTAAATTATTTTAAATTTGATATAACGAGGAGCTCTAATAATATATATTTATTTACTTACAACATAAAACAATCTCAATTCCTATTTTTTGTTGGAGATTTATTCCATACTTACGCGTATCAAATTAGTAACTAAAATAATAATTATTTATGCTTAAATTAGGATGATTGTAGTTGATTACTCATTATAAATTTTTTATGAAGATATATATATATACCTTACTTTCTATAGCTATCTGCACTGCCCATATATATTTTATAAATTAGTTCTTAATTTGACATATGAAATTATTTTTTTCCTTTGTAGAAACTTTTTCTTTGACTTTTATACAGTGTAATCACTATATCACCATTATAGCATAGCAATGACCTCACTCTTAATGGCTTCAAGCCAATATTTAAGTTGCACTGAAGTATATACTATTGCTACTATGTGTATATATTTTTTAATAAAATCATGTCAATATTTTTTAAATAGGAGAAAATATTCTAACCTCTGATATTATAAAAACTAAATATAGACAATTAAATGATTAGCAAAAGAGAACTTACATCAGAAAAGTATGGATAATAAAATAAAGAGGAAAGTTAATGGAATTGCCAATAGTACTACAAATAGCAAACTATAATGTAAAGTTAACCTATTTTGTGGAGCCAACTACTGGCTATAAGCATCGAGTTTCCATATATATACTTTATAATTTATTAAAAAGTATTATACAATCTTATATAATAAAATTAATTTAAAATATTGAATAGTAATATCGTTGTAATAATATCATTATTAGAAAAAATTCTTCATGAATCGATATGTTCTTTATGATATATAAGCTATGTACTCTAAATTCTTGTGTCTTTTATAGAGCCAAAAAGTTTAAATACGAGCCTCTAACATGTTGCTCTCATAATAACAAAATCCACTTAGGAGATATGGATATTTCAGATGAGTTATGTATCCTAAATACAACATAATTGTCCTAGGTAAGTGAGTTATAATAGCAATTTTTATTCACATCGTTTGGGGTAAGATTTGATAGGGACCTTGCATCAATTTTTTTTAATATTTAGAGCACATAGTAAAATATATCATAATCTCCCTATTCTAATTTTGTAAGAAAGTAAATTTTCATACTTTCAGTTTACTTCTATGATACAGAGAATGAGCTATAAAATTGAATGAGAATATTAGATAATCTAATTATGAGTGAAACGTCAACTAAAAGTTAACGTGAGTATGAATCAAATCACAACTAAAAGTTTAATGGACATATTGGAAGTAAATTCATATGCAAAATTCATTTGCGAATTGAATGATCACCCATCTTTTGAAGACTCCAAGATACTAATAAATAGAGATGTTATACTAGATTAATATGTTTATAACTCACAAATAGTAGACCACATGGCCACAGTCTGAATTAAAGGAAACAATGATAATGTTTTATTTGAGAGAGAAATTATTGAATTGATGATCAATCCCATAAAAAAATTTATTTTTTTCATTTTTTCTATTTTTATCAATTTAAATAATCATGATATTCAACCATGTGCATTGCACATGTATCTCAACTCATGATATTCAACCACGTGCATTACACGTGCATCTCGACTAGTATACACCCACACACACACACATACACACACAAGTAGAGGAAGGTGAGGTTTGTCCTCATAACCAATGTGAGACTAAACTCACTACTAGGACAATATTATCAACAAGCCTCCTAAAACTCATGTTGGATCAAACAAAGTGAGTTTGCCTACAAGAAATGTCAGTCTAAGGTATGTAGACTCAAAGCTGGAATCAAAAAAAAATTATTGGATAACAAGTTTTCTAATATGTTTTGGTAACATGATTCTTAATCTGTTTTGGTAACAAGTTATTAGGATTCCTAATCTATTTTGTTTTTTGGCTTTAGAATTCCTAGTCTGTTTTGGTTTTAGGTTTTCTATATATATGGAATACCTTAGAAATGATTAGACATCAGTAAAAGAGGATTTTGAGAGAATTCTTCAGAGAGATCTCAGAGAGACTAGATCCTATTTGTGGGCATTGTAATCTTCTTTAATATTAATCAAAGAATTGTGTGGTGTGGCTTCCGAGGACGTATGCACGATTGCCGAACCTCGTTAAATCTTGTGTGTTCTTTCTTGTTTACAAGATTTTTATCTTTTATTTGTTGTGTTTTTTTCTACTTTCGTACTCTCAAACACAAGGTCCGGAAGGGCAAGAATTCGATTTGATTATTTCGAATCCCTAACAACTGGTATCAGAGCTTCGTTCAGAAGGATTATGAGAGAGTCATGGCAGAGAAAAACAAATCTAAGATCGAGAAGTTTGACGGTTCACACTTTGCCTACTGGAAGTCACAGATGGAGGACTATCTGTATCAGAAGGACTTGTATCACCAGTTGATGGGCAAGGCTAAGGAAAAAAAGAGCCAGACGATGATTGAGAGATACTAGATAGGAAGGATCTAGGGAAAATCTGATTGTCACTCGCCAAGACAGTCTCACACAACATATTAAAGGAGAAGACGACGGTGAGGCTTATGGAAGCGCTCGCGAAGATGTACGAGCAACCGTCTATCGCAAACAAGGTGCATCTCATCAAGACAATCTCCAATCTCAAGATGGCAGAAGGACGCTCCTTCACAATGCACCTCAGCAAGTTTAACACGATTGTTGATCAACTCATCTCTGTAGACATCAAGTTCGATGACGAAGTGCAGACCCTATTGATTCTATTATAGTTGTCGGATAGTTAGGCAGCTTGTGTGATGACAATCAGCAATTTGGCGGGGAATGATAAGTTGAAGCTGAGCGAGGTTGTTAGCATGATTCTATTCAAGGAGATTAGAAGGAAATAGTCCGAATCAGAAGTTTCAGGATCAGTCCTAAATCTCGAGCAGAGAGGCAGAAGCCAGAAGAAGGCTAATCAGAACAGGAATCGGTCGAAGTTAACTAAGAAGAGGTCGAACTCGAAAGTTAGGCCTATCAAAGGAAAGTATTGGAACTGTGGTCAGGAAGGCCATATGTTTTCAGCATGTAAAGCACAAAAAAAGGACGTGAATGAGCAGGAGGCTCATCTCGTTCATAATGCATTGATCCTCGCTATGGACAGCGATTCTAATTCCTAGGTCATCGACCCAGGAGCCTTATTCCACGCCACTGCTAATAGGAAGCTTCTTCATAGCTATGTAGCATGGGACTTTAGGAAAGTATACTTAGGGGATAATGAACCTTGTAGTATTGTTGGAAGAGGAGATGTGAAAATACAATTAAAGGGCTTCAAGTAGAATCTGAAGAACGTGAGACATGTACCGAAACTGAAGAAGAATCTTATTTCGGTTGGCCAACTTGGAGCAGAAGGCTATGTTTTAACATTCACCGGAGATTCGTGGAGGATCTCAAATGATACTATGGTTGTTGTTCGAGGTAACAAAATAGGAACTCTCTACCTCACCTCACATGCGAGTGACACCCTCGCAATTATAGCTGGCAAAGAGAGTACAGATCTGTGACACAATAGATTATGACACATGAGCGAGAAGGGGATGAAGATTCTATATTCATAAGGGAAGCTAAACGACATCAATTCCGTGAAAGTCGGTGTTTGCGAGGACTGCATCTTTGGGAAGCAGAAGAGATTTAGTTTCTAGAAGGGTGGAAGGCTACCCAAAGCTCAGAAGCTAGAGTTAGTTCATACTAACGTATGAGGTCTAGCTAGCCTGTCTTCTCTTGATGGTTTGGTGTACTATGTCACCTTCATCGACGATCACTCGAGGAAGGAGTGAGTATACTTCATGAAGCATAAGTCAGAGGTGTTTGGGATCTTCAAGAAGTGAAAGATCATGGTGGAGAACAAGACATATCTAAAGGTAAAATATCTCAGATCAGACAACGGTGGAGATTACGAGCTGGAGGAGTTCAAGAGGTTTTGTGCTCTAAATGAGATTTATTTGGAGAGGACCACTCCAGGGATGCCGCAACAAAATAGCATTGCAGAGAGGATAAACATGGTATTGTCAGAGCGTGCCAGATGCATGCAATTACATACATGTCTGCCTAAGACATTTTGGACGGATGTGGTGCATACGTTAGCTTACTTGATTAATCATGGGCCATCCGTTTCATTGGATTCTAGGATTCCAGAAGAGGTTTAGAGTGACAAGAAGATCAATCTCTCACATTTGAGAGTATTCGGTTGTGTGGCATATGTTCATATCAGTGATCATGTCAGGGACAAGCTAGAGTCTAAGCCACAGAAATGCATATACATTGGATACGACATTGATGAGTTCGGGTATCGTCTTTGGGATGAGAAGAACAGGAAGATCATCAGAAGTAGGGATGTGATATTCAATGAGAAGGTGGTGTACAAAAACAAGGACAATACCAATGATAGCCAAAGCAATAGGAGCAGCACTACGGATACAAGTGGATCCGAGTACATTGATTTAGAGGAACTTTTAAATGGGGGCAATAAAGTTAATTCTGACCGAAGAACGGAGGAGGCTCCAGGTGCAGAGATAACTACCTAGGGCGTGGATCTTAGGAGGTTATCTATGGTACTCAAACCGAATCCCAGATATCTCTCATCGCTTGATTATTTGCTTTTGACAGATAGTGGAGAACTGGAGTGCTATGAGGAGGCTATGCAAGTGAGTGAATCTCAGCAGTGGGAGTATGCGATACAAGAGAAGATGGATTCTCTACACACTAATGAGACATAGGAGTTAGTCCAGCTACCTGCATAGAAGAAACCCTTGCATAACAAATGTGTGTATCAGGTCAAGCAGGAGAGTGATGGAAGTAAGAGATACAAGGCCATATTAGTCATGAAGGGGTTACAACAGAGGAAAGGAGTTGACTATACGGAGATATTTTTCCCCGTTATGAAGCTCACAACCATCAGAGTGGTATTGACCTTAGTAGCTGCAGAAGATCTCTACCTTGAGTAGTTAGATGTGAAGACTGTCTTTCTTCATGGTGATTTGGATGAAGAAATCTACATGAAGCACCCTGGTTGCTTTATTGAAGAAGGAAAAGAAGAGATGGTGTGTAAGCTCAATAAGAGCTTGTACGGATTGAAACAGGTCCCGAGACAGTGGTACAATAAGTTTGACAACTTCATGCAGAACAATAGCTACAGAAGATGCAATTTAGATCACTATTGTTACTTCAAGAGGTTCGAGTCTAGTTTTATCATATTTTTATTGTATGTTGATGATATGTTAGTTGCAGGACCGAGTTTAGAGGAGATAAACAACTTGAAGAAGCAGTTGGCAAACGAATTTGCTATGAAGGGTCTGGGTATAGCGAAGTAGATTCTTAGGATGCGAATTAGTAGAGATGAAGCTGAAGGGACGTTGAGGTTGAGTTAAGCTAAATACAACGAGAAGGTACTTCAGAGATTCAGCATGCAGAATGAAAAGCCCGTCGGCACGCCCCTTGGAAGTCAGTTCAAATTATCTGAGGAGCAATCACCCAAGACAGATACAGAGAGGAAGCATATAAGCAGAGTGCCATATTCGTCGGCCATTGGGAGTCTCATGTATGTGATGGTTTGCACGAGGCCGGATATCACCCATGCACTGGGAGTTGCGAACATGTTTTCAAGCAATCCAGGAAAGCAGCATTAGGAGGTCGTGAAGTGGATATTGCGCTACTTGAGAGGGACTACAGACAAACCACTATATTTCAGGAAGAAGGAGTTGGTACTGTAGGGATACATGGATACGGATTTCACCGGTGATCATGATACGAGGAGGAGTACCACAGGCTATGTTTATACCTTGGCATCGACAGCAGTGAGCTGGGTCTCACGTCTGCAAAAGATTGTAATGTTGTCTACAACTGAGGCTGAGTATGTCGCGGTGACTAAAGCAAGCAAGGAGATTATTTGGTTGACAGGGTGCCTAGAAGAGTTAGATCTGAAGCGGGGGAACATAGTTTTTTATTGTGATAGCCAGAGCTTTATACACATTGCCAAGAATCTAGTATATAATGCCAGAACGAAGCACATCGACGTACGATACCATTTTATATGCCCGCTGATTGAGGATGAGAAGTTACATCTAGAGAAGATTTTGGGGAGTCAAAATCCTATGGATATGTTGACAAAAGTAGTGATCATTGACAAACTAGAGTTGTGCGCAATTTCAATTGGCCTTCACGTATAGGAGATGAAGGCGGAGCCACACCAGGAGGATCGACGGGATCACCGAGTTGTTGATGATTGAAGAATGGATTTTTTTTCGTGTAGGAGGATGCTTGCGAAGAAGGGAGAGTTCGGATGAGCTTATTGATTGTGCTTTGGTCTCCAAGTGAAAGATTGTTAGTCTAAGGGATGTAGACTCAAAGCTGGAATCAAACAAATTGTTGGATAGCAGGTTTCCTAATCTTTTTTGGTAACATGATTCTTAATCTGTTTTGGTAACATGTTATTAGGATTTCAAATTTGTTTTATTTTTTGGTTTTAGAATTCCTAGTCTGTTTTGGTTTTAGGTTTTCTATATATATGGAATGCCTTAGAAGAGATTAGACACCAGAAAAAAAGGGTTTTGAGAGAATTCTTCAGAGAGATCTCAGAAAGATTAGATCCTATTTGTGGGCATTGCAATCTTCTTTAATATTAATCAAAGAACTGTATGGTGTGACTCCCGAGGACGTAAGCACGATTGCCGAACCTCGTTAAATCTGGTGTGTTCTTTCTTGTTTACCTTCCTGCAAATTTTTTATCTTTTATTTGCTGTGATTTTTTCTACTTTCCTACTCTCAAACACAAGGTCCGAAAGGGCAAGTGTTCGATTTGATTATTTCAAATCCCCAACAAGAAACTAAAATCGATGAACGGGTAAGGCCTTTGTGATGAAATACGCAAGCTCGTCAGCAGATGAGAAATGAAGAAGTAGAATTGTCTTATCTTTGATAACTTGTTGACAAACAAAATAAGCATCAATCTCAATATGTTTGGTCCTCTCATAAAATACTGAATTATTAGCAATCTGGATGACACTCTTATTATCACAATAGAGAGGAGTATGAGTCGTAACAGAAATACCAAAATCACTGAGAATACGACGAAAATGAATAATCTATTTAGCTATTGTGGACATTGCACGATACTCTGCCTCGGTGCTAAAAAAGAGCAATAACATCTTGTTTCTTAGTCAACTAGGAAATAAGGAAACCACCAAGAAATATACAATAACCTGTGATAGACTTCCTAGTAGTGGGATCACTAGTCTAATCAGCATCAGAATATGCACAAAGCTCTAACTTGGATGTAGCAGGAAACAGAAGAGAGCGAGAGCTAGTACCCCAGAGATATCAAAGAATCCGTAATAAGGCAGCATAGTGTGCAGAACGTGGGGCACTAACAAATTAACTGACAATACTAACAACATGAGAGATATCTGGTCGAGAGATGCACAGATAGACCAACTGGCTAATAAGATGTCGGTATCGAGTAAGATCAGATAGAGACTCACCATCAGTAGAGCGAAGTTTGACATTCTGTTGGAGTGGAGTATCGACAGTTGTATCGTCAGTTAGCTTAACGTGATCTAGAATATCTGAGAGATACTTTTGTTGAGACAGTAGCACACCCCTCAGCCCTGAGAAATTTTTAGGTCAAGAAAATAGCGAAGAGATCCAAGATCCTTCATGTGGAACTGTTGTTGTAATTGAGATTTTACGAACTGTATACCAGCAACATCATTATCTGTAATGATCATATCATCTATATAAAGGAGTAATAAAACTCTGCCATACGATGTAGTGCGAACAAATAGAGAAGCATCTTGATGACTCTCCATAAAGCCCGTCTTAAGCACGACATCGCGAAAACAGTCAAACCAAGCACGAGGTGCCTGCTTGAGACCATAAACAGCACGACGAAGGAGACATACATGTCCCGGAGGAATATTGGACTCTAGAGGAGATTGTATATATACTATCTCAGATAAAGGGCCATGGAGAAAAACATTATTGACATCCATTTGGTATAATAGCCAACGATGAGCAGCAACAACCGCAAGTAGAGTACGAATGATGGGTATCTGAACAACATGAGCAAAGGTCTCCTCATAATTAATGCATTGTTGATGAGTAAAAACTCGAGTCAGTAAACGAGCTTTCCGACGTTCAATGGTGCCATCAGAATGATACTTGACCTTATAAACTCATTTACTGCCAACAAGAGAGATCTCAGGGGAACATGGAATAACATCCCAGGTATGTGTTTACTTAAAGGCCTGAAATTCCTCAGCCATAGCATGTCACAACTCTGAAAATTAAACCGCCTCTTGAAAGAACTTTGGCTCAATGGTAGTATGAATGACAATAAGAAAGTTATGAAAGATAGGTGAGTAGGAAGTAACCAAAGCATACCGGGCAGACATGACATGTGGGTGTTTTCCTCGACGAAGAGAAACAGGAACCTCAGGCGGGGGAGATGATGGTGCAGGTGTGTGTGGAGATCAATAATATTTTCTAGAGTGAGTGGCGTGTCCACGGGATAGGGATTAGATGGTGTAAGAGAAGGCTCGGGTGAGGAAGAGTCAATAGAAGGAGATGGAGAGATGTCAGAGAGATCTTGAAAGGAAAACTGAGGTGAAGAAGTGAGTGATGCAGCTGATGGAAAAGCATGATCAGTAGAGTAGAGAAAATTAAAGTCATCAGAAGCAGAATAATATGGAGAATCCTCTTCGAATTGAACGTGACGAGATATATGAACTCGACGAGTTGCGGGATCATAACAACGATAACCTCGATGTTCCCAACTAATTCCTAAATAGACAAAAGAAACAGCTCTGGGAGGTAATTTATCACATTCGTGAGATGGCAGAAGAACGAAACAACGACAACAAAAAACGTGGACCAGATCATAACGGAAAGGATGAGTATAAACATGACTATGAGGAGTAGCACCGAAAAAAGAGCTAGATGGAGTGATATTAATAGCATGAGTAGTAGTGAGAATGACCTCAGCCTAGAAACGACAAAGAACAGAGCAAGAAATGAGCATGGATTGAGCGGTATCGAGGATATGATGATATTTACGTTCAGTAATACCATTTTGCTCATGAGTGTAGGGACATGACTGTTGAAAGATAGTCCCATGAGAGGACATGACAGAACGTATTTTAGAGGATAGATACTCTTTGGCACACTCAAAACAAAAAACTTTAATACGAGATTGCCATTGAGTGAAGATCATAGCAGTGAAAGCTTGATAAGTAGTAAGTACGTCACAACAATTCTTAAGTAGGTAAACCCATGTAAAATGAGAGAAATCGTTGATAAAACTAACATAATATAAGTAACCAGATGAAAAAGGCAGAGGAGCTGGCCCCAAAATATTAGAATGTACTAAATCAAATAAGAAAGTGAATACATATGTACTCATTTTAAATGGTAAAACAGTGAATTTAACTAATTTACAACCAGTAGATGACTCAATACTAGAACTAGATGATATAGGACCAAGTACTCCATACTGAATAAGACTTTCCAGCCTTTTATTAGACACATGACCAAGTCGTCTATGCCACAAATTATCAGGAAGCGAGGTAGAGGGTTTTAACGAACAAACAGAAGCAACAAGAGAACGTGGACGTATGGACTCTAGAAGGTGAAGATATTTTAGAAAATACAGCTTGTGCCTCTTATGACCCACCCCAACCATCTTGTCCGTTTGTGGATCCTGCACATGATAAGTATAAAAAAATGAGATAAACAGACTAACCATACATAAAGAGCTGATAGAAATTAAATTCAAGAACAAATGAGGAGCCTTATAGACGGGATAAAGTGTTAGACGACCAGATGGATCATTTTGTAGGGGGTAATAGAGCCATACTGAGTGATAGATAATGATTGTCCAATAACTATGTAGATATGGGGAAGAGAAGATGAAGTCAAGACAGAGGATAAAAGTGAGGCATTACAAGTCATAAGAAAGGAACATCCAGAGTTAAAAAATCCAAAGATCATTCATTCCACAGACCGAAGTGTTAGTTGAAGAACTGACAAAATATATAAATGAGAGTTGTGCAGCGGATGTAGAGGTAATATGCTGAAAAGCATCAAGTTGACGGTGAAGACCTTCAATAACTTGAATAGTAGAGTCTGAAGTGGTAGAATGTATAGCATTAGCCAGTAATCCTGGTGTACGAGAGGGTTGAGAGTGAGGGGGTCGCCGACCACAACCAGTACCTGAGGAGCGTAACTCAGGATGAAGCTTGAAGCATATCTCGATGCGGTGTCCTAACTTCTTGAAATATTTGTAAGAGAGCTTAGATCGAGCCTGTGGAGAGGGAGCCTGTTGAGAAGTATAATTCATAACAGGAGTAGTGACAGGTACAAACAGAGCTGTCTCGAGTGAAGTTGTAAGAGTGTTTGTTGACAAATTGAGTCGTGATGTCTGCTGCCGGGTCTCATAAGCAGTGAGAGCTCTCATAACTGAGGCAAAAGTCGGAAATTGAGGCTGATGAAGTAGTTGATCAGCTATAGTTGAATATTCAGGAAGGGACTAAAATAGTTGATGCACCTCATGCCGCTCGTACTAGGCTAGCCAGTCTTCATATGTGGAATCACGTCAAGGAAGCATGGAGTGTAATTTTGTCCAAAAAGCTTGCATTTGTCCAAAACGAGAGTACAGAGAGGAACTACCTTTGCATTGTAGAGTAACGCATTGCAGAAGATATGCCTCCCGTGCACCAGAACACTCAGTGAGGTGAGTCCACATGGCCCGATAAAAGGGAAGCGAACCAATTTTGATAATGAGACTGAAGCCAACACAGCGAGTGAGATAATCCATGATACGAAATTCCTACAACTGCCAGTCCAAACTCTCCTTGACATAGAGAGCACGAGTGGTTTGAAGATCGACATCACCACTGCCAGATGTAACAATACTGGATAAAGCAACAATGCTAATGGACGGTGGAACTGGTCTCGTATTGTTGAGGTGATCAAGCAGACCAGCACCACACAAGGTATTGGTGATAATGGTGGACCATCCTGCCCAGTCACTTTGATCATTGAGGGGTAGTGGTGATTTAGAAATCTTCTCTGAAGGAGCCATAATAGAAAATCGAAGTTGATAATAATCTTTGAACGAAAACACCTGAAGGTTAGAATGGAACCCAAAGATTTAAAATAGAACCTGAATGTTATACACACACACAAGTTTATATAAATCTCAACAAAATCTCTAATTAAATCGCTCTCAATTAACGGAGGTCGTGTCGAAAATCACGACGACAATTTAGGGACAGAGATTGTGACGACCAATCAGATCTTCGGCGGCGGAGATTGTGGAATTGAGTAGATCTCCATCGAGATCTGCGACAGTGGCAACGACAAACTCATCGACAGTGGCAGCGGCCGAGATCTCCTTTGACGACTGAGATCGACGACTTAGAAGGAAAATTTTTATTTATTTGAAAAAAATTATTATTTGGGAAACCCTAAATCTGACTCTGATACCATGTTAAAATAAGAGAGAGAGTCTTGGATAAATTTTCGTTAAATTAAATATTGAGTGTGTGTGTGTGTGTGTGTGTATATATATATATATATATATATATATATATATATATATATATATAT
>BQKN01063613.1:27421-102900 GCA_022839385.1 Asparagus kiusianus
GGAGATCTGGGGGTAGGAGCCAGACGCCGGAGATCTGGGGGTAGGAGGAGACGGAGGAGAAGGAGCGGAGGTTGGAGGCGAGGGGGGAGGGGAGGGGGCGGCGGAGGAGGGAGGGGGAGGGGCAGCGGAGGAGGGAGAGGGAGACGAGGGAGGAGAGGGAGAGGAGGGCGGAGGAGGGGAAGGAGAGGGAGGAGGAGCAGTCGGTGAGGGAGAGGGAGACGAGGTGGCGGAAGGGGGAGGAGGAGTCGCAGGCGCTGGAGTTGCTGCGGCGGGGGGAGCAGGGGTCGACGGCGGTGGAGATGCCCATCGACTGGAGGGCCGTCAGCTGCTTCGGGTCGAGGGAGGAGGCGGCCGTCGAGGAGGAGACGAGGAGCGTGAGGAATGTGAGGAGGAGGAGGGGGATCCAGTCTTGTCGAGTTCAGGAGGGGGGATTAATTAAAGAATTGATCTAGGAATTTTCATTCATTTTTTTAAAAAGAAAACTCAAATGTAGGAATTTTCATTCATTTGTTGAATCTTCAAAAATAAATCCAACAATAATGTTCAAGGGTATCAGTTGAAGATAAGGATACACATAGTATGAAGAAAAAGATACAGTTTAAACTAAAATGTAAATCTATATAAAATTATTAAAAGCCAAATTTAATCATTATATTATTTTAAGATAAAGTTACATTTCACTATAGTTGTTGATCTAGCATAATAGTTAAAATAAACATCAAAATATTTTAAGATTGATAAATATTAATATTATTATATTATTTTTAATATTTTATATTAAAATAATCTTAAAATTAATATTATTTTATATTATAACTATTATTTATTTAATCATTTGATGTTATATCAAGTTAAACTTGAATTTAATTGAGCTATAAAAATAATATTATAAAAAGATGTCATACTAAAATTGTCCCACTCAAATTGTCCCATTACCCCATTTTACCCCACTTTATCCCACTCAATTATCCCATTGGGTAAAATTACCCCATTGGAACAATTTACCCCAAATTACCCCAACGAATAACCCCCCCTAAGTAACTAGTCTAGTAGTATTGACAAATTTTTTATTCCTTCAGATTCAAAAATATCTAGACTAGTTAACTTAAGTTGGACTTATGGCTAATTCTAATCATTCCAAGAGTGTCAAACCTGAGAAGTTCACCGGTGTTAACTATAAACGGTGGGCTAATCAAATGAGATACTGGCTCACTACCCTAGGTCTCCTATCTGTCATTGACGCTCCCGAGTCCTCATCCACTAGATCTCCAATTTATGGTCCTCAACCTGATCCTAATCCTACCACTTCTGCTTCTGGTACTAGCTCCTTCTCTCATTCTATGAAGCCAGAAGAAATTAACTATCACTGTTGTCATAGGATTCTTAGTGCACTTGGGGACAACATTTATAACATATATTATGAGTTCAAAAATGCTAAAGACCTATGGAATGCTCTTGAAGCAGAATATGGCTTTGATGGTGCCAGAATTCTGTGTTTCACCTCATCTTTCTTCAATAAGTTCATGATGGTTGATGACAAACCCATAATGAATAAATTCATGAATACCAAGATTTCCTTCGTCACATCCAATCAAAGGGAAGCTCCTTTACTGATGACTTTAAAGTTTATTGTCTGATTAATAAACTCCCTCCCTCTTGTGAAAGTGCTCTAATGCTACTAGGAAGGAACCCTAGAGGGGGGATGAATAGAGTTTATGCTAATCTAATCTAATTTTATGCCAATTAAAAGTTATTAACAAAAATATCCTAGCAAATATGATATGCAACAAGATATATATGCAAGGATATACAAATATAACAAGGATAAACAATATAAACTAGATAGTGGGCAATATAAACAATAAGCAATATACAAAGACGATACAAGATATGAACATAAGAATAAGTACGTCAATGCAATCACAAACAAACGATATGTTCACGGAGTTCGGTCACCACGACCTGCGTCTCTGCTCCTCACCTCGAGAAGATATCCACTATCACACCGGGTTTTCTACGCTTACCCAAAAAACATTTTCACCTCACAATGTCGGTTTTCAACGCTCACCGATCAACGTTCACAATCACTCACAATGTAACTACACTAACTACCACCTCAAGTGTTGGTCTCTAGCCCGTGTCTTCTTCAAGTGTTAGGAATTACAACTTCTCTCTAGGCATTACCACCTGTTATGGTAATCTACCATTTATTAATAAAAATGATTAGAAGATTGTCTCTATGAGCCTAATGGAGTCACAATTCAAATCGACTCAGCTAAAAAGCCTAGCCAAAATCCAAACGCTTTAGCCGACACGAAGCGCGGAAGCAGTCGGTCCTTCGCCTTTAAGGCGACTACTCGGAAGTTCACCCAACTCCCAATCGAGACGACTCCTCCAGTGGCGACTCGGCTGTCTACCGAGCTGTCTGACTGGGCTGACAACTCACTTATCTAGTCAACAAGTTACGAGAACGACTCGCCTTCCAATACAATCCTGCTGGGGAAGATAAAGATCCGAGTCATCTAACTGAGCTATTTCCAAGATATACATCAATCAACTACAATATTGATCAGTCACATCAAAAGTCTCAAACTCTGACGAAGTCTTAAATGCAAAGACGGCTCATTCTATTCCCAAGTCACTTCTGGGACGTAATCAAGACACCCTCTGAGCTCAGACAACCTTTTCTCCAGTCCCCAACTGCCATCTGTGAAGCAATGAGTGGCTAGATCGGTCAGCCTATCTTTCATTTATCCTTATCCGTCAAACCTGGGACGTTATCGAGGCGCCTTCTGCACTCGAGTGCCTCACCCTCCAATCACTAACCACCATATGTAAAGATAAGGGCGACTCAGCACCTCGCTGTATTCTCGGCCATACGCCATCTAATCAATCCTGGGGCCTTATCATGATCATCTCAAAATAGTATCTCTTTCAGTCGCCAACCGACACATGAAAGGACTACTGCTGACTCAGCCTCCAGCTCATCCCGCACCATCGTCCTCAGACCCCTGATGAAGCCACGTGTCTATCCTCAACAGCCTATAAAGAGAAAGGAAAAAGAAGGGGACGAGGAGCGTTATCTTTTTTGGGACTCGAGTTCTTTGAACTCAAACAACTAAGAAGTCATTCTTTTCTTCAAGTTGCTTAAAAATAAATTCTAAAAGGAGAATGTACCCTGCATGGACCTCAATAGCCCAGGGACTCTCCCCAAAACCTCCCTCAAAATCATCCTCTAACTTGACCGTCGGAGGTACCACGGGGGAAACACGCCCCGTACCCCGACGCTCCTTGTGTGTGCAGGCCATTAGTCCACCCCGTGCGCTCAGAGCTAGGCATAAAGTCGGAGGGGGAGTCGGCCTCTTTATCCTTTATCATCCCCCCTCGGTAGACAACCTCCCCCTATTGGCTGTGTGATTCCAAACATCAACACCACCTACCCCACTCTTCTTGGGACGACCTCGTCTCTCACCACACACTCCTCTTGATGTACTAGTGTATTACAACGTGAACCTCACAATTTAGGCACTCAACAAATGATTGTTCTCTAAACAAGGTGAGTACTCAATTAAGCACAACTCAAAGTTACAATCTCTCACAACCCCAATTATACTATGAAATACTATAAGCTCAAGTGGGTGTGTGTAACAATGAGATTCAATAAAACAAACTAAACTCAAATAAATCTAGCTTATAGAAATTATGAACAAAACAATAAATAGCTAGAAATAAAGTTTAGGAAAACTTCTCTAATGATAACAAGAGAGATGGAGAAGAGTGAATGCTCAAACACCAAAGGATGATCTCCTCTTTGCTCTTGTGAAAATTGCTTCACAAACCAAAAACCAATACTAAAACAACCTAAACCCTTGTTAAACCTTTTTAAACTTGTATAAATAATTTTCTTAGATTAAAAACAGAGCTGGGTATGAGGGGGTATATATAGGGAACCCCAATGATCAAGAAAACCCAGCAAAAGGATAAAAAAACTAAACAGGACAAATGCTAAAAAAACTAGCCGTTACAGCATCAGTCGACTGACGGGTTTCATTAGTCGACTGATGAGCTGACCGTTAGAGATATTTTCCAGCTCATCAGTCAACTGACGACCTTATCGGTCGACTGATGAACTCATCAGTCGATTGGTCAGTCGATCAAAATAAAACAGAAACTTTTTGTTATTCCAGACGATTTCTTCAGTCGACTAAACACATTCTTCAGTCGACTGATAACACTGTATCAGCCTGAATGAAACATAAAATCTGATTTTTGAAGTGCCTATAAAAATAGCAAATAAATTCCAAAAATGTAAAACTTTAGGAAATGTTTATAAACATGTTAATGAACATGTTACAATTTTTTTTTAGAATTGCACTTCATATTTGTGAAAACTCATCATTTTTCAAAATTACTCCAAAACATAAAAATACAAAACACATGTTTTTGATATTTTAGCTAAACCATGTTCTAAAACTTTATAAACTAATTTTATAGACTTGATAAAAGATGTATAAAGTGATATTGAAGTCTATAAACTAATAAAATAATATTTTATCAAAAACACCTATATTTTGATAAAATCAACAAATACGTGTGTGTGTGTGTGTGTGAATAATATGAGCTTAAAGCATTAACACACAAGTATAAACCTATACTATAAACACTATAAACTATATACCCAAGCTTGATAGATCTTCATTGTAGTTTAACTTGGTACACTTTACGGATGAAGCTTGAACTTGGATCTTCAACATGAATTGCATTGCTTCATACCATAATTTTCGCCAACCTCCATTTGATATGATCGTTGTGACATAATTCCATCCATCCTCCAACGTATTGTTTGTCTATAATAAATAAGAAAACACAAACACTAGACAAACAATACTAAAAATAAATTATTTATAAATCATCATCAAAACAAAAGGACCCAACATCTTGGTCTAGATTTGCTGGAGATCTCCGACACAAGCAATGAGATCTAACTTTAACTGAAGCCCTCAAGGCTATTCACATTGAAGACCAGCATAAGCAAACTTCCAAACCCAAGTCTGAAATGAAAGCTAAAGTGAACTTGGTAGAGGATAAGCCTAAATCTAAGAATTTCAAACCCAAAGGAAAGAAAGAAATTCAAGAAAAATTAGCAATCTTTCAACAAATCTTCCTCCAAATCCAATCACAATCCTTCTAGCCATAAGTCTGATGGAAAGTTCTGCAATGTCTATGGTAAAACCAACCACCTGGCTCCCAACTGCTTCTATCGGAAGAAGGAACCGACCAAACCTGCTCAAAAAAGAAATGGATCTAATAAAGTAAATATGATTGAAGAAAATCCAAATTCCTTCAGGTTAGCCTCTTCATCCTATCTTGTAACTTCTCTTACTTCTTCCAGTGATTGGTATTTGGATTCTGGAGCTAATATTCATGTTTGCAATGATCGCTCTTAGTTTTTAACTTACCAGGAATCACGTGGAGGAAGCATAAGCTTAGCAGATGGCTCCACCAAACAAATAATAGGAAGTGGATGCATAGAGCTCATCATGACTTCTGGAAAAACTCTAAATCTACAAGGCGTTCATCATGTTCCTTCTCTCTTCACAACTTGATCACTGAATCTCTTCTTAGAGCTGGATTTAGGATTGTAAAAGAATCCAATAAATTTATGATTATAAAGAATAATGCATTCATAGAAAAATGTTTTACATGTAATATCCTTTTCAAGCTCAATATAATAAATTCAAGTTCTAATGAAATTCCTAAGTCTTCTGTTGCATAATTTGTTGAGGCTTGTGATGTTAGGCATGGACGACTTGGACATGTAAACTTCCAACTTTTGCAGAGAATAATTAAATTGAATCTTATTCCAAAATCATCTCATGATCCCTCATCCAAGTGTGAGATTTATGTTCAAGGGACTAAAAAACTCTTCAAGTCTATAACTAGAAAGTCCGAACCTCTCGAATTAATTCATAGTGATGTGTGTGACTCAAACCGAGTTCTCACCCGAGAGGGTAGAAGATATTTTATGACATTTATAAACGATCACTCCAGACATTGTTACACATATCTACTCAAAACTAAGAATGAAGTTTTAGATATGTTTAAGGTGTATAAAGCTGAATCTGAGAACCAACTTGATAGAAAGATCAAGATTTTACGATCTGATTCGGGGGGGGGGGGGGGGGGGTATACCTCAAATGAAATAACTAAATATTTCCAAGAGCATGATATTATTCATGAGGTAATTGCTCCATATACACCATAGTCTAACATGGTAGCTGAGCGAAAAAACAGAATCCTTATGAACATGGTGAACAATATGTTACTTAGTTTAGGAGCACCTGAAAATCTCTGAGGTGAAGCTCTTCTTTCTACTTGCTTCATTCTTAATAGGATTCTCCACAAATCTTCTGATATAACTCCTTATGAATATTGGAAGGGGAGAACTCCTAGGTTGAACTTCTTCTGGGTTTGGGGTTGCTTGGCTAAGGTAGCTATTCCTGAACTTAAGAAGAGGAAAATTGATTCTAAGACTATTGATGCTGCTTTTATTGGATATGTACTAGATAGAAATGTTAACAGATTTCTAGTTATTAAAACATCTATTCTCTGGACTCCCTTTGGTCTCTAAACCCTCTCCGATTTCCATTCATTCTAATTCTAGATCCACCATAAAGCTTCTAAAGCAAGTGCATGTAAATAAAAAACTTAACAGACATATTCAAATAAGATATAAATCTGTACAATGCCTACTAGGCAAAGTTATGATTCTAGATTTTGTAAAGTCTGAAAAGAATCTTGTTGACCCTTTGACTAAGGGTTTATCCAAGAGTGTGGTTCTGGATTCATCGAGGGAGATGAGGTTAAGCCCATAAGTGAGGTCACTGACAGCGGGAACCCAATCTTTATTTAGAGACGCAGTCCCAATGTAGGTGTCCCAATGTAGGTTCAATGTGGTGAAAACAAGCTAGACTAGTGACACTCGTGTGGAACATTGACCTAGATATATTTATATATCATTATAATAGCATTTGTTGCTTCCCCTTCTCTATGGTGGCGATGCTCTTATGATACAACTAGTTAGGTTGAGTTTTACTCTTAATAAGTTCAACGCATGTATTGTAGAGGGTATAATATTTGGTTGTAGTATCATTGGAGGACTTACCTACGTGAGAGGAACCGTGATAGTCGTAATTGGTGGGGGGGGAGGGGGGTGCTAACCCCTCGAAATACTCATAAGTCGGTTATTGTGAGCATGAACTTTAACGATCAATCCGTTTTACTTAACATATGGAGACGTATTATGTGTGTTTTCATTAATACCCGGTACAAAGTGCCTAATTCAAGGCCTAGTCCATTATGTCCCTCGGGTTGCGATGAACTCACTAACGAAAGATTCAAAGCCGAAAGCTACCTCTCCCGAAATACGAAAGGTTGCCCAACCTATATTTGTTTTGTGATTCATTTATTTATTTTGAGTTTTCAGTCAAATATTACCTTTTGGGGGGACTGTTAGCCTTGTAGAGGAGAAAAAACAATTTTGCCTTCAATGAATAGTGCCACATAGAGTAAGTAGATGAATAATAAAGAGTTTATAATGCTTCTACTCTCTATGGGCTTTGAGGATCCCTAAGAAGGTGGTGTTTTGGGCTTTGTATTGTTTAGACTTTACATAACACACACGCACGCGCGCGCATGCCTCGCCTCATCGCGCCCGACCGCACGTGTTTTTGTTTCTTAAACTTTTATTTTACACGTTTTTCTCATTTCGTTTGACTCGGCTATGGGAATTATGAACGTGCGTAACGGTTGGAGAACGTACGGGGAGTTACGATAATTTGGCGTATGTTACTGGTTTTTCTGCAACGTGATACATGTGTATCTTCTCTTCGGGAGCTTAGCGATCCTCATGGGAGCTTGAAGATAGATGATTCTCATGATAGCATGAGAATAGGGGTGTAAAATAGTACAGTGGAACACAGGTGGAAGCGTGGAACGAGACGACAAGCAGCAGATTCGAAGAATCCAGATTTCAGCCTGTGATTCGACTCATACATGTACATGAGTCGACTCATCAGGTTGAGTCGACTCATGCTTGTCATGAGTCGACTCAAGAACTCAAGCCCTGTTAGCAAAAAGTCTCTGACCAGTCGACTCATCAGTTATGAGTCGACTCATATGAGGTGATGAGTCGACTCATAACTGTTCATGAGTCGACTCATCAGAGTTTTCCAGATTCGTTAAAGACTCTATTTACGCGTTTTCCTGTTTGGGTTGGGCTTGGTTATTTACCACTTTGTCACCCTCATTTGTACACCTATATAAGGGATTGTTTTAGGGTTTAAAACAATCAGATAGATTCCAAGAGAGATTCTAATCATTGTATTAGGGTTTAAAGAGGATTGAGAGGTTGTTCTCGATTCTAGTGAGATTGTGAGGGAGAGATTTGTAATAATTGAATTCTTCATAATCTAGAGAAGGTATTTTCCTTCGCCATACTGAATTGTTTTTGTGTTTTAGTTGTCTTCTTCTCAACCCACATTTTTATAATTCCGCGACCAAAGGGTGCTCGCACGGCGACTCGTATCACAACGACTAAAGAGTTTCTCCACCTATAAATATCATGCCTATACCCAGCTCGGAGAACACAGAAAAATTCTCAGTCTTCTCTTCCTTCGAAGCAATTATCTCTCTTTCTTTCTCAAAATTTCTCGGCTACTGTTACATTTATTTTTGGGCAACTTTTTTCATCTAAGCAGAAGCTCTGCACTCTTGCCCGAGTTCAGAGGCCGGTCGATTCCGGGGGTTTTTACCGTTAGGAGAGAGGGCATCATCTGCGTCAGGACGATAAGCATGTCCTTAATCTTTTAGGGTAATGTTTACACGACTGCTCTCAATCATGTCAGATTTTCTTAATTCATTTATTTCAGATTTTGCATACTATAAGCTTATTATTGATTTTTCTATTAACAATTGCTGCATTGGTCAGGTCAGCGTCTGGTGGTTGCCAAAATGTAGGCTATCTACTAAGGCCAATTAGTCCCAGATTGTCAATGCTGTCACCTGCACAGTCCCACCCTACTAACCCAAACCATAGATTTCAATAGTTAATCTCTTTTGATATTCAATAGTCAATAGATTCTTATGTGGATTCTTTTAGATACGAAAGCAATAATAAGATCGTACTGGAAACATTAAGCTGGTTATATGTTCCATCTAGAAATACAATGAAATCATGCATCTTGCACACAGTAGTATGTAAGATATAACCTGTGCAAATTCAACCAATGAAGAATGACTCTTGGATGTGCAGACAGCTCCTAAGGATGAGGGATTTGGTGATGAGAAGATTTGAAAATGTGGCGAATATGCATAGAGTTATCACTAGCTGCCATAAAAATGGCAAAATTCAAATTTTTTCTATATATAATGCTATCTCTCAGTCCACGGCTATTACAAATTGGTCGAATTCGGTTTGGGGAGGCTTGCATTACCCCAAGCATTTGGTGATTTTATGGCTTGCAATTCATTTGAGGCTCCTGACTAAGGATAGATTGTGTCGCATGGGGATACTGGATGTCAACCAGAGCCAGTGTGTCCTGTGTGCTGATTCTATTAGTGGTCTAGAATCAAAAAAACACATTTTCTTTGAGTGCCAATTCTCACCTTATGTTTGGAATGAAGTGATGGAATGGTTAGATTTTACATGGCGATCATGTGACTGGGATCATGTAATGGATTGGTATAGCAACAACTTGAGAGGGCTAGGCTTCATGAAGAAGATGAAAAGAATGGTACAGTCGGGGACAGTATACTGGATATGGAAGGATAGGAACACAAGGATTTTTCAGAAAAAAAGCCGAAGTCCAGATCAACTTGTGAAAGAAGTGAAGATTTCAGTTCTTTTAAAAGCATTAACTGAAGATATTCCAGAGCATTTGGAAGGAAAAATTAAAAAGTTGTAAGTTCTTTCAAAATTAAAAAGTTGTAAGTTGATTTTCAGGTTTGATTGATTGCCGGGGTATTTTCTGGTTATTTTGCTGTACTCTCATTTCAAAATTTGGAAAATGAATAATATCTTTTTCATTGACAAAAATAATAATAATCTGTGCATGTGATCTCGGACAATTTTTCTGGTTTAGTTCCTTTTAAGATTCACATCCATTGCGTAGCCACCATTTTCTTTTTTTTTTCCCCCTGAGTTGCAGCAAATAAAACAAGTGAATGTAAACCACAGTGAAATAACAATTAATAAAATATGTAATCACACAATGTCATAATTGCGAGCGCAAAACAACAAAGCATTTTGTAGTAATGAGTTACTAGGTGCTAAAATCCAGACATGAAATTTGTTTGTGGCTTCCACTTTTGTGAGGCAGGAAGACTCCGAGTTTGAGATGGAGACTTAGTTCCTTAGCTTTGTTGAATATCAAGTTCCTAATATATTTTCTAATTTATTTTGATAATAGGTTATTGGGATTCCTAATATATTTTGGCAACAAGTTATTAGGATTTCTAATCTATTTTGATTTTGGTTTTAGAATTCCCAGTATGATTTTGGTTTTAGGATTTTTATATATATAGGAACACGTTTTAGGTTTGGAGAGCAGCGAATGGGATATTTGGAGCACATAAAAGAGATATTTTATGAGCTATTGGTTAGAGTTTTGTTTCGAGAGAATTAGAGCTTTGTTGGTGAGATTAATTGGTGAGTTTGTGTGATTTTGTAATCTCAGTTTGTACTCTTCTTCTCTATTAGTGAAAACATCATCCCCTTCTTACCCGTGGACGTAGGCAATTTGCCGAACGACGTTAAAATTAGTTGTTTGAGTTTGTGCCATTATTTTGCATTGTTTGGCCTTCTCTCGGCGTTTGTTTGATTTGGTCTCTCGAAGCACATCAGTTTGGTTTTGGTTTTCGTCGCGCACAACAAGTGGTATCAGAGCCCAACAAGTCGTATCAGAGTTTGGGCTAGCTTGGGCTAATTGGAGGAGTAGATCGCTTTGGAAGTTCGTCTAGAGCTTCAGTTGGTGATATAGGTGGGATTTTTCCTATTTGTGGATCTCGTTTCCATCATGCGGGGTGAGATCTTTCGGAGGTTCTTGTTAGGGTTTCAATTGGAGGTAAAAATATCTCCTTTATCAGTTTGGATCTATTCTTTATTTGTTCCGCATTGGTTTGTTGGTGCTTTGATATAAATGACCGAGAAAGAAGGAGTTGAGGCTGGGATATTGGATTATTAAGAAGTGCCTTGACCTGCATATTGAAGTCCTTTGAGCACATTGTATGAGCAAGGAGACTGATGTGGAGTTTGGCACTTCTATTCGACGATTGAGAGGTCTTCTAGGTGGTGTTCATTCAGGACCTTCCAAGAAGGCATCATTGGGAGGTAATCGGTATTTGGTTTCCGTAGTTAGGGACTGTTCTAGGCATTGGTGGGTTGCAACCAAGTTCCGTTGGTGTGAAGTCTTAAAAGTCAACAATAGATGGAGGAAGTGTATTGGCAGAAAGGTAATACGTCATTCTGATTTTGGTAGGGGTTCTTTTCTGCATTTGTGCCAAGCTCACGGCAGTTTGAGACACTTCATTGGAGAGGAAACATTGGGGCAACGAGATGAGGTGATAGATATGATGAGCCGTTTCTTGCTGGAGGAGGATCGGTGTTTGATGTCGAGCATCGGTTTGCAGAGGAGTTCTGGTGTTGAGGCTTTGACATATTAGAGTCATCTTATTCATAGGTTGCCGACTGCTGCGTTTAGAGTATTTGGATCTGGTGGAGCTGTTTCGGATTTTGGATTGCTTCGGATATTTGGTCGCTCAGCATATTATCACATCCAGGATGTGAGATTTGATCCGATTGCACATTTGGGATTCAGAGGCTCGTTTGGTTATCAATTGGGAGACTCTGATTTTGTTCTGAGCAGGTATGTCACTTTTGACTCTCAGCAGGTGGAGAGTGTTGATCAGATCGTTGGGATGCCACAACGGGTAGAGGGTGATGCTACTTCACGTTGGGTGGAGATTACTCCACATACTCCAGATCATTTTGCATTGTTTGGGATTCCAGCTGAGGTGATACAGTTTGGGGATCATGGTGATTTGGATGCAGATGATAAGTTGGTTGATTCGAGTGCAGCTGATGGGCATAGTTTGGATTTGGATATGACCGTTGGTTCACCTCAGGTAGAGGTGTTTGGTTCGTTTCACTTTGAGGCCATTGGGAGAATTATTAGCTACAGATTTATTGGTGATGATCGTGAAGTATTGAGAATCCTTCTAGTTGATTGAAGTCCTTTGGAGGCTGTTTGGTGAACTACGTGAATGCTTAATTCCTTGGACAAGAGGATACGTAGGCAGTTATTTATGATACAGCCGGTTTGGTGAGTTGATACCGACATTTGAAGAGTGTTCACATTCTCGTTTGGGTCTCGACTTGTTGTGGATTGAGTCTGTTATCGTGAATTTATTCCACTTCGTAGTGGACGTAACAAGTGGGATGTTTGGTTGGTATTGATGTCGGCTCAGTTTTGGAAACACTTTTCCGAGGTGGAGAATTGTTGAATAACAAGTTCCTAATTTGTTTCCTAATTTATTTTGGTAACAAATTATTAGGATTCCTAATATGTTTTGGCAACAAATTATTAGGATTCCTAATTTTTTTTTTGATTTTGGTTTTAGAATTTCTATTATGCTTTTGGTTTTAGGATTTCTATATATATATATGAACACGTTCTAGGTGTGGAGAGCAGCGAATGGCATATTTGGAGCACAGAAAAGAGATATTTTCTGAGCTATTGGTTAGGGTTTTGTTTGGAGAGAATTAGAGCTTTGTTGGTGAGATTAATTGGTGAGTTTGTATGATTTTGTAATCTCAGTTTGTACTCTTCTTCTCTATTAGTAAAAACCACATCCTCTTCTTGCCCCGTGGATATAGGCAACTTGTCGAACCACGTTAAAATTAGTTGTTTGAGTTTGTGTCATTATTTTGCATTGTTTGGCCTTCTCTCGGCGTTTGTTTGATTTGGTCTCTCGAAGCACATCGGTCTGATTTTGACTTCCGCCGCGCACAACAAGTTGTATCAGGGCCCAACAAGTGGTATCAGAGCACAACAAACTTCATGAGTTAAGGGGACAGAGATTATTCTCTGTTCGGCGTAGGATTTTTTTTTTTTTTTTGTTATTTCACCACAGTTTAGCTTCGGCTTTTTGTATGGATTTTGTTTGTTGCTTTTTCCCCCTTTTCTTTCTTGCATTGTACTCCTCACTTTGTTCTTAAAATCTTATTAATGGAATGGTGGAGGCCAGCTGCTCCCGTTTCACTCCAAAAAATAAAAAATAAAAATAAGAAAACAATAAAAAATAAAAAAATAATCCAGACATGAAAAGGGAAAATAAAAGAAAGAAATAAATACCACTGCATCCAGTACAGAACAATATGCATAATTGCATAACGAAGAGGCAAACAAACCAGGTATATTGGAAATGCGGCAATTGAAACGTAAACAAAGTCCTACTTCTATCATATTTTCACTTGTAGCAGGAATCACTAGTTATGCCACTGGATTCATTTCTAAGGGGTCAGCTAGACATTTCCAGTTTAATTTTTTTTATTTATAACATTGAGTTAATTACCTCAATCTTCTTCTTCTTAAAAAAAAGTTTCTATGTTATCATTTGGCTACTGGTAGTTAATTAAAATTTTGTCAAATATATTTGAAATGTACCTGCCACTCAGTTATGTCCTTTGACTCCTTGACAAATAGTTCTAGCGTTATTCAGCTGAAACAATATTCTTCGACTTCTATCTTCTTGTCAGTAAACCATTAAAAGTTTAAGACACAAGTAATTCCCTTCAAAGTTACCTTCTTCCCAATCAAAGTAAAGAAAGTCTGCATGTGTTGCATCATAGAATCTCATGTCCTCTTCCTTAATCGAGGAAAGGAATTGAAAAGAAAAAAAATATATGAAGAGGAAAAAGAAGACCAAGACCATGCAAGAGTCATACTTACACACTGTGTGGTGCGTAGCGGGTCATGATAAGAATTCGGGTACGCAATTCGCCACCTAGTTAGAAAATTTGGATTCGTTAGTGGGTAGTCTGCTTCGGGACGCAAGTTCGGTTAGCGATACGTTGTAAATGTTTTTAGGGTGTGCTTAAAGTTCTCCAAAATATAAGAAAACTAGAAAGCTAATTATGAATTTGAATTTTTTTTCATACAACATTCTTAAATACTTCTTTTGATGGAGTTTGTTTCTTTTTTATGTTTTTTTCCAACAAAGCTCGTTTTAGGATCATGGTTTTGTTTTACATTTAATTAACAAACGTGTTAAGTTACAATAAGGTCATCGGCTCATACACTCTGTTGTGTCTTCCTTCACCTAATTACACACATTGCTGCGTCTTGCACACGTGCACATAAAGAGACTTTGCATCTAGCATAACTGTAAGTGGTACGCTGATTTTGGGGAATCAGTTCGTGTATCGGAGAGAATCGGTTCACAAATGCACCAGGAATCTGCTAGCAGGAATTGTACGATGGTTCGAGTGGGGTCCGGGGAATCGCGCAACTATGATGCAAGTATTCAAAGTCTCGGCACACGTACTGCGTGTCAGGTCATGTGATATCGGACCGTGTATCTCTAACAACATGCAACATGTCGGACTCTTTCTTGAATTGTTCTTTTCGCCATGTCAATGCCTACCTTGCAAGAGTACACAGCAACAGGCTCCACCACTGTTTACACTTTCAGTGGCCGCCATCTTTCCAAGCCTTCTTTTCATCAGCCTTTCAAAGGGAGAATAGTGGCACTACTATACCAACCTTTCTCAAAAGGCCTAAGCCCTAAAATCAGCATTCAAGATCCAGCATGTACAATGACGTGATTGTTCTATAGTACTGCACTTTTGACACTATTAGACTCTCAAGTGACTTTTTCATAGGCGTTCTTCTTAATTAGGGAGGGGTATCTGCAACCGTGGCCTCTGAATGTGCTTGTTATTATCTTCTTTCTTCCAAGAACTTTCCCGTAGATACTTTCCTTTTCATGGTTGTTAATTCGTGCTCCACATAGGTACCATGCACGAATTATCTTGATCTCGACTAATGAACATTGATAGCCTTTGGTGTCATGTCTATTTCTACTTACTGTTTTCTACACTAATGCCGGGCAAGTGGGCATGCATAAGGACCACTCAAAAAGAGCCTGTTTGGTCGACCGATCGACGTAAAGCAATCTGCAATTTCCTGATTTTTTTTGTGCTTGAATGGGTAGTCAAGAGACAGGTTCCGATTATAGGTGAGTTAGGGGTTTTGTGTCGTTAAGATAGGGCAATTAAGCTGGCATTAATTGTTTGTGGAGGGATACTGAAATTTGAGTCCGGAATTGTTTCGAGAGGTTGAAGTCCAGAATCTAGCTCTAGGTGTAGAAGAGGGTCTTAGATGAATAAATAAAAACTATCACTATGAACTTCTGATGAAGTTCCAGAATTCCAGCATGATCTACAAACTCCTAACGAGAACATATTAATCTAGGTAGGATAATCACAGTTTTACATGAAATCACATCGACCAAAAAGATGAAAGGAACTACAGTGAAAGAAATAACGCACTCCATATTTTTCTCGAACCTTAGCCATTGTAACCGTGAATACTGGATTAGATAAAGCAGAGAAATTAAAACCAGACTCCAATTGGTGACGGTTTAAACTGAGGGAAGTGCAATGATCTACAGTTAAAATGATTCCAAGGATATTGTAATGATCATCTTAGATTATCATTTCTTAAACGTACAAACAAGGCCCAGTGATGCGGCAAAGAGGGAGGAAGAAAACAAAAGGCAAGAAGTTAAGAATGACCAAAAGCAAATAAAAACAGCACACAAGATACGTGCTCTCCCCGTGCTCTGAGTGACTGCAAAAAACTAGACAAGACAGCTAGATAACAACCCTCCTGAGGCTTATGAAGTAACAGGCGGAAAAGGTAGGCCCCCTGCCGTGTAGGGAGCACAAGGCATGTGAGACGTGACAAAACCCTAAGGATGGGGACTGTGACAGAGAGTTCGTTCTAAGAGAAGTCTTTCTCATGTTTGTCCCTTTGCTTGTTATTTTCTTCTGCACCCCATGTCATTTCTATTGGTTTATTGAATTGGCTTGCTGAGCGGTTAAGGAAATTTGAGCGCAGATACATGATGACGATGACGATGTTTATAAAAGGACTTACTAAACCATAAATCAAAAAGTTCATAATCATAAACTGAGACAGGTCTGCCCTATTTTCATTCAAAAATAAACTGAGACAGGTTATAAATACCTTAAGAGTGATTCGGAATTCGTAACTTCAAGCACGCTGGTTCATCCCGTAAATCATCAGCCTCAGCCATACCTTCAATGAGCTTGGAATCTTTCCGAAATCCGTATGACCTACGCATGTGATATTATCAAAGACTTAGAAGGTATGGATGAGGCGTGTTATTTTCTTCTGCCTCCCAGGTCATTTCTATTGTTTTATTGAATTGGCTTGCTGAGTTAGTTAAGGAAATTTGAGTGCACATAATAATACTACTACTAATAATAATAATAATAATAATGCTTATACAAGGATTTATTAATCCATAAATAAAAGGTACATAATCATAAATTGAGACAAGTTATACGTACCTTATGAGTTATTCAGAATTCATAGCTTCAAACACACTGGTTTATTCTGTAAATCATCAGCCTCACCCATACCTTCAATGAGCCTGGAATGTTTCCGAAATCCGTATGACCTATGCATGTGATATTGGCAAATACTTAAAAGGTATGTTTAACAATGTTTCATGTTTGTTAACTGAGATTCATACCAAGATAATTAACAAGTAGATAATGCTATGAGAATATTTCAGAGAACAATGTTTTCATGTGTTGGTTTGCTCCTTTGTAGTTGATAGAAAGTTAATCCTACAGGATGTATATCATCATTATGTTGAGATGATATTTAAGTGCACAGCGGACATGAGCTAATTAACTTTATTTAAGAACAAAGGATTAATCTGCCCTTTCAAAACTTCAAGGATTAATCTACTACCTCAGCAGTTTAGCATGTAGGTTGTGTGCATGTTATACCTTTTTGCATGCTACTTTTAGAAAACTAGTTATAGTGAGTTATTCATACATCGATCACTGTATACATTAGAGACGGCTAAGAATCTGCCTGTCATTATACTCTTAACATCCTGTACATACATGGTGCAATATGCAAAGATTGCAATGTTTCTTCATTCTCTTTCATGTCATCTTCCAAACTTGTCTACAGTATGTGGTCCCCATCCCTAGGGTAATAAGGAAATAATGCCAACTATGCAAGAGCTATTACCGGCTAATTATGATCTTAACCCATTTGCTTGATACTTGCTATTGCGATAAGACTGATAAATGCATCAAATCAACAAGAAAATCTCTCATGTCATAATGCCAATGGCACATTATTGAGCTATAGATTCTATGGAGATATTATTGTTTCCATGAACAATGACTGGATGACCTTACTTGACTTGTCCTCGCAAGGTACCTAAGCTGAAAAGGATAATTTGACTTTTTATCCATGCCTTTGTTGTGAAAGTCAAGCACGGTCACAAAAATTCAAAAGTGGGATCCATCAAAAGAAGGCAGTCAGCACATTTTCCCAATGCAAACATTGTTAGGTGCTCCTGTAAGCTATAAACACTGTGCCTTGTGAACCCATGAATAATGGTGTAGCATGAATCCGGGTGCATGGTTACAGGAGGATAAGGTTCATTCGAACTTGATAGTGCTTAGAAAGAAACAATAATACTATAAAAGCGGTCTTTCTGTTTCATTGATTAAGGGTTAATTTCACATAACTCCTCCTGATCTTGGGGGTATCGCACATAAACCCCATGAACTTTGTCTATCTCACATAACCCTGTTGATCTTTAGGACGTCTCACAAAACCTCTCCGGACTTTGAACTTTTCTCACTGGACCCCCCCTTCATGTAATTTGCAAATAACTAAAATTTTCTTGAAATAAAAAAAAATCTAAAATTAGGGGAAAGGGTATGTTGCTTGTAAACAACAAATGACAAAGTTGGGAATGTTAGCTCTCAATATCATTTTATTTATTTACAAATTATAGGCAATGAAGTCAGTGAGATAAGGTTAAAATTCAGGGGGGTTTTTTTGAGATGCCCCAAAGTTCAGGAGGTTTATGGGAGATAAACAAAGTTCAGGGGATTATGTGCAACACACCCAGGTTAGGGTGTAGAAAACCCACTAATTAAACACTGGATGGAATAACAAGAGCTACAGGGATGGGAACTAAGCAAGTGCTGCAACCAATCTTAGAATGGAGCCCACGAATAGACAAACAAGAGCAAGTATTTACAAGTTTTCAGTAAATAATTATTATGACATTACAGACATATAAGAGGTGAAAAGAGGCTGCCAAAAATTCTAATAGTTACATAATATTTTCTATTATATTTATTCGTGAAGAGAAAAACTCAAAAAGACAAGGCCAGTGTGGCCAGCACATACATGCAAAAGAGTTGGGTGGTAAAAACACTACTAGAGCTGAGCAAACGGTCACTGGTTATCAAAATTTATATAGTATGTTGCTTAGCTTTCCTACAATCTGAGTTATGATGACCACATGGTCCAATACAAATAGTAGAGAAGTTAAGGGGATGTGGCCCAATAGGCAGCAATGGATGGAGGCCTGCCTTTTGTCTGGATAGTGCTATGGAGTGTGCTTATAGATAATTTTTGACTTGTTGGTTGGGGGATGAGGCAGGTGAGATTCTTGTCCAATGCAATGGAATTACTTTTGGTTGGGAGAACAGAGGGTCCGTCCTTTCCCCCCTTGAAATGGGTCTAAATCAGTGTGTTCTGTCCACCTCTCATTGATTTCTCATTGGCCTTTATAATTTGTTTCTTGTGATGGTGGCCTTTATTTCGGCCATAATCTATGAACCCCCCTCTCCTTGAGGAAAATAATATATGTTTGCAAAACTATGCGCCCCAGTAGAAAGATTTGAATAGGCATCTTGACCCAATGACTTTTCTCATGTTGCCCTGCCATGCATGAAGTGCCCTCTCTTCTCCCTCTACTCCCCAACACCCACATGGATGTAACTACTCCTAGCAAGCACGTATTTTAGACACAAATGCTAACTTCCATGTGCCCATGCACAGAGACAAGTTAGCAACATTTCTAAGTGTCTCTCATGCTGCAATACCTTGCATGTAGAGCCATACCTCACCAGCATCCATAACTACTTACATAGTTACATGTATGTGCCTCTCTATGGACAACCCTAATGAGCAGCATCCTCCGAATACCTACTGTTATGGTATTCCCATTCGCCAAAATACAACTCGCTAAACAACGGACGAGTGTATTTTCACAAGCAAGACCCCAACCAGCTTAGTGACCCAAGCCCAGCGGAGGTCCTAACTTGGCCGACTCGTCAAGTCAATACTCTTCATGACGACTCAAGAGTCGAGATCAATCGACCCTCTTGTCGAAGTCGACTCGCCTGGAACCCACTCGACCTTTTATTCAATGCCCTACGAGGACGACTCGATGAGCGTTACTTCTCGGCAAAACCGGAGGATAATATCTGCCTCGGGCTTCTCCCTCTGGCCACGTGTGAGCACCGCGGTCAGCATTGGACAGGTCCCATCATGACCCTAGCCCCCGATAGTCTTCATGACTCGTCATATCACATGGGCTCTACTACGCCACCGATCACTCTCCATTCGACGCTGAGATGATCTCTCCAATGCTGAAGTGATCTTTCCCCAACCACCTACCAACACCCGTAAAATGGGTACTGACGCAGCCACCAACCCATACTCTCTTGCACTTCTCATTTAATACTGAGGAGATCCTCCCTCCAGTCACCAGCCGACACCAGTAAAATAGGTGCTGTTGCAGCCACCAGCCCATAACTTGTCATCACTTGTCCGTACTCGGCCAAAGTGTCAATCTACCATTCTCCCACAATATATATACATGTACTATTCGCCTTTTAGGGGGAGCGATTCAAAAAAAAGTAAAAGGAGAACTATTAAAGCTCTGCTTCTTCTTCCACTTAAGTTTATTATCTAACTTGATCGTCGGAGGTACAATGGGGGAACCGATCCCCACTCTCTCACGAGTTTTTACATGTGTAAATTTCTCAGCTCCCCAATTCAAGAACAAGACATAAAGTCGGAGATGAAAGCGATCCCCTCATCAATCTCATTTACCTCATCGAGATTATCCTAGCCTGGATATATACTGACTGTGTAATCACTAGGACATCAACACCTACCATCACGTGCCAGTAAAGACATGATAACATGCATATACATACAATAGTAAAGACATGCCATCAACCTCAAAACAAATACCTGATAATTATCACAAAAGTGCTGATCATTTTGCATTCATTAATAGAGCTTATAAGTATAGAAAAAGTTGAAACAATTAGAAAACAAAGCAAAGCAACTATGATGTGAGCTCAAACCACCGGAAAATATCACGGGCCCTTCTTTTGTTTATTTGTGTCCATGGGCCCAGCCCAATGAGGTGTTTGCATGTGGCATCAACACATGAATGGTGCCCATTCAGCTAAGCCGCCAAGTCTATTGAACAGAAAGGGTCAGGCTACTGTCGCAATACCAACACATTTGTAGGGAAAATCGGTGACTGGGGGTACATAAAACCCAAGCAATTGTTAAAGCTGATAGCAGCCATCACTTGGCTTTAGTTTGGTTCGCATTTGATCTAAAGAGTTGGTTAAGCTAGTAAATGGTTCCTCCAGCATGGAGAAATATTATGAGAAGTAGATAATGAAACACTATGTCACCTAATTGAGGGGTCTCTAGTTTAGCAGGGACATGAATGAGCACACCTGGTCCCCTCAGTTTAGTCAATGTGGGGGTGGTTATGAGTCAAAGGGAGAAGAAAATTTAAATACAGTGACGGCTATATCCATATGTAGGCGGGAGTTGTTTTAAACTCAGCAGAAAAGGTCTGAACCTAAGAGGCAAACTAATGAATATATGTAAACAAAGATATGGAAAACTTCATAAGTGCATTCCTCCGTTCTGAAACATTCACATATCTGAAAACTTCTAAGAAAGAAGCAAACAGCATGAGTTACAGGAAATTACGTTATGTCGGAGAATTAGCCGTAGCTGTATGAATTCCTCAGCATCTTCCTCCTTCATTTTCATCTTCAGGACATGACATTAGATAGTAACAAAATGAAGATCCTGGCCCTAGTCTTTCCCCACACTGACTTATTTCATTGTTCAGGCCCACTGCTAAATAAGACATTCAAACATGAAGACTGACAGGCAGAAAAGACAGATTCAGAAGAACAATTCATCATTTCGAGGACCAGGTGAGCGTCATTTGGCAACAGAGACCATTTTATTTATTTATTTATTTATTGCTATATCATTCCAACTTTGATGCTGCAAGTCGCATCTACATTTATTTCATTTTTCTGAGCCTAAAGCTCTAGCGCAATTTCCAATATGATCTATTGAACAAAAGAATAGCACGTCAGCTGTTGAGTTATAAAGAGAGTTGAACTGTCATTTGTATTACATTCACGCTAACCAGTGTAGGTGCAGAGAATACATTTGCACATAAATGCGCAAAAGGATTGCAACTCGTAGAGTTTAATGGAAGCTATATTGTTTTGAACGGCAATGGAAGATAAAGGAAAAGCTATTTGCCTATACTCTCTGATAAGTAACACCATTTTTTTAATTAATCACTAAAACACAGCAGGAAGTTTTCATTGAATTCAAACATTCCAGTGAATTACAGTTTCAAGCACATTCTAGAATGACAAAATTTTAAAGACAGCTTCATCATAGGAAAGTTAGGAATATTTTACCTCCATAAGTAATTCAATCACCTGATTAGTGTAGATTACTTTTGTGTCTTTGTGAGTAAAGACCAAGCTAGTGAACAGTGTTATTGCTCAGACCACGTCAAGAGCAAAAATCCAGACTGATAATACACTCCCGATGTAAATAACGAAAATGCATTCTAATCTATATCTACAGCCTGGTGTAGAACAATTCTCTCCTTGAAAACTACCAAAGCTAGAATTGTGGAATGGCTACACGTAAACAGATGGAAGAATAAGATAGAAGTTACCAGCCTAAGGATTTAGTCCCGTCAAGCACTTAATTCTGAGTCTTCTGCTACTTAAAAAGTTTGAGAGAGGCTTGATCATCATAAGTAGCCTGCTACTTGCATGTATATATTCATATTAGAGAAATACTTATTGCTCAGCAATATAACCACACTGCTACTTGAAACCGTTGACATCCTTTTAGCAAAAGTTGCCAACTTTTTTCAGGCTTAGCAAGACAGGATTTTGACATAACCTTCTTTTACGCTATAAAGATTTGTAGTATAAATTTTATTATTACATTACAGCCTTTTACAACTTGTTCTTAGGATAACACCAAAGCCTTTATCCCAAATCTCTGGCATAGGGTACATTTGTGCTATACGAGCTCTTATGGGAACATGATCCAAACCGTTTTACATTATACGATAAATTTACTTCCAGCAAAAAAAATTGTCACTGTGCATATGTATTATTGATGGTATTTACATAATAAACCATCAAGAATCCATGAAAGGTTTCGTGGTTATTTTTTAGTAATTCAAAAATGAACAAGATATGTCCAATGATAAAATTAGCAAAACCATACCTCGATCTATATAAGCAGGTCTCCAACTCTGTCTGATCGTTATGCACTCTCTTCGTCCATGAGAATGTCCCCATAAACAATATGGGCATCCCTCATTTTGTATATATGTTTTTTTCCTTTCATGAATTATAACTAATTCTATCAACCTTGTTTTGCCTGTCATTACTAATCATGAACTTACTCTCAGAGAATGTGGCCATCCTGCAAGTCAAGGAGTCCATACTTACATAAGTTGCATGGGGACTGGTATGGATATGAGACGTGGAAATTTGTAAAAAGTAGAGTACATGACACGGCTATATATATGTATGTTATGTTATTTATATGTTTAAAAAAAATAATTTACATAAGATCAATATTGTTTTTTTCATTTACATAAGATTAATATATAAGAAATAGTGTGAAGTGTAGAATATACATCCAAGAAGCGTATGAGAGTATTTTAACTTAAAACATGTATTATATAATTGAGTATACGTCTTAATAAATGTATGCATATATTCAAGAAGTGTCAAAAAAGTTTCAGTATGGGTACGGGTATGGTTTCTGATTACAAGTATGCATGTAACATAGATATTTATCAATCAAGTGCCATTGGCAAACTATAATAAAATTAGTAGAAGTTTGATTCTAATTGTAAAATTTCCTAAATATGTCTTGTGCATTAAAAAAAAAGCTTCATGCATATTTAGTCATCATCTCACATATATCCTTCTTGGGACAAAATAGAACTATGATGCAATATGATAAACTTCAAAGACACAAACAAACTTTAATAATTGACTTAGTTCCGGATCATTTTAAAACTCTTACTCCTCAAAAAGATCAGATTTGATAAATTAGTTGTTTTCAATTGTTCTTGAAAATTGAAAAACATATTCCAGATATTCATCTATGGCTCCCAAAGCAGCCTCCTTGGACAACTTTAGATGGATTATTTCCAATTTACAAGCCCACGGCTACAAGCAAGCTAATAGGGGCAGAAGTAAGGTTCATCTCAGCTTGGGCAAGTGCGTGAGCTGAGATTTTGACATTCATTGCAATTAATACACTAGGAAATAGTTTTACCTCCAAAATAGTACATTAATCAATAAGCAATAGTTACTATACATACAACCAAACCTGTGTATATAAGCTCAGGACTATAACAAGTGCTTTAATTTATTTGGGACATGTGCTTATTCTAGCTTTGTCCATATAATTTCAAATTGAATCTGGTGGATTGAAAAGATGTTATCTTCAAAAAGAAAAATATAATATATACTAAAAAGATTTCACTACTATTTTGTTAACGGTTAAAATTTCTGGCTCCTCTCTGCAGGCGAACCTATGTTTTCATTTGTATTTGGTTATCATCCTGTCTTCCTCCCCTTCCCTCTCATACTCTCTTCCTTTCTGCATATTTGTCTGATATGAATAAAATAGATACATAAGTTTCTTCCACACACTACAAAGTTCACAGAAATTGACTCGGAAATAAAAAAAAACCTGGTTTCAACTGAGCCAGGTGATCACTGAAAAACATTTTACAAATCAGAAATGACATTCATCAGGTTCTTGTCACATCTTTACAATTTGTTTGGAAGTATTATAAAATTATGTAGCACATAGTTGATACCTAGTGTAACTATGACGAAGTTCAAAACAAATGAAAAAATAATAGCTAAAAGAGACAAAGGTTGCACAAAGGTATCAAATAAAAAACACTTAATTTTGCCTAAAGGTAACAACAATATATTAAATGTGACGAGTTAGACACAGGTGTAACAATTACTAGCTAAATGTGCCAAAGTTCAAAACTAATTAACAAGTAATAACTAAATGTGATCAAGCTTGACAAAGGTATTGTTGTGCGCAGCGGAACCGGAGGAACACACAACCGCAAACGAGATTAAAGAACAAACAACAACCAAGATAAGTATCATAAATGCAAGACAACAAATTTTACGTGGTTCGACAAATTTGCCTACGTTCACGGGAGCGGTACAAATAATTTCTTATTTAATTATAAGAAATTACAAATAAGAGAGAAGATCTCAAGCTTGAGATCCCTCAATCAAACAACGGGTGATTTTAATCTAAAATCACCGCTCAAACACTCTCCCTCTCTTAATTCCCCCTTTCTTCCGTTACACCAACTCCTCTTCTCTTTATTAATGAGAACATGAACAATTTAGGGCTCAAAATTAACAGAGAGAACAAAACTCCACCGCCGCTCAAAAGAGGCGCTGCTCACGCTCAAAGTCTGCGCTCACTCATCAACTTGCTGAATAGGATAGGGTTTCCTTTTTATAGGGAAACCCTAGGACATCTCATCTCCAGTTGAGTCCAGCTGGTTCCAACCACACGAGCGACAGGTGAGGTCCATCTCGAGATGAATCAGGCAGGGCGGGCTTCAATAGGCGAGCACGAACTCCACAACAAGCGAGATCCTCGCCTCAGGCGAGCTTAAAGTCCCGCACCTCGCCCGCAAGCGAGCTCCTTTGCCTCACCCCTCAACGCAGGCGAGCTCCCACTTGACAGGCAAGCTCAATTCCTCGCCTCGCCTCTCAAGACCTCGCCATCAGGCGAGCTCCCACTTGACACGAACACCACGAACGCCAACCAGGCCAAAAACAGTTATATCATTATACCATGGCTGTCTATATACCCTCTGACTGGGATCAAGCTAATCGTAGTTCTGCCAAATGGCCGCCAATAACCGTCAACAATGAAGAATGTTCAACAACTCCAAACAATGACCAAATTTCACCTCGGTGATAACTTTGGTCAACATATCTGTCGAATTGTCCTTTTGTGTGGATCTTCTCCAATTTAACATCTCCATCATCCAAGACGTCTCGAACAAAATGGAATCTAACATCAATATGCTTTGTTCGAGCATGATACACCTGGTTTTTTGCCAAATAGATAGCTGACATGCTATCACAATTTATCCTGATGGTATCCTGTGTAATCCCCAAGTCATCTAATAACTCTTACAATCACAAAGCTTCCTTCACAGTTTCAGTCAACACCATATACTATGCCTCCGTAGTAGAGAGAGCCACTATAGAATGAAGTATACATCTTCAACACACTGATGATCCTGCTAGTGTAAACACATATCCAATAGTAGACTGGTGTTGGTCAAGATCCCCCGTATAATCAGAATCCACATAATCATACAATCCTGCCATTTCTTCCCATTCTTCTCAAACACCAAACCAACATCCACGGTACTTTTGATATACCGTAGAATCCATTTCACAACCTCCCAATGATCCTTCCCAGGGTCATACATGTACCTAGACACCATGCTTACGGCCTGTAACAAATATGTCATTGTACACACCATTGCATACATCAAGCTACCCACAGCATTGACATATGAAACTTTGGACATGTATTCACGATCCTTAACTGAAACATGTGACATCTTAGCTAATAGCTTAAAGTGGGGAGCTAATGGAGTACTCACCGTTTTGGTATTGCCATCAAAACTAAATTTTTTTAGCATCTTTTGCAAGTAGCTCATCTGTGTTAACTTCAACCTCCCTTTCACCCTGTCTCTCTCAATTTCCATACTTAATATTTTCTTTGCTTCTCCAAGGTCCTTCATCTCAAATGCGGATGATAATTCCTTTTTTAACTTCCTAATACCTGAAGAGTTCCTAAAAATAATGAGCATATCGTCAACATATAACAATAAATAAATATGCTCACCATTCTGTAGCTTATGCATGTACACACACGTATCATATGGGCTCCTCGTGTACCCTTAGGCCTTAGCCGATCATAAAACTATCAAATCTCTTGTACCATTGTCATGGTGATTGCTTCAATCCATAAAAAGATTTTTTCAGTTTACATACCAAATCATCATTGCCTACATCTCTAAAACCCATTGGTTGTGACATATAGATCTCTTCTTCTAAATCTCCATGTAAAAATACTGTTTTTACATCCATCTGGACCAAATTCAAATCCAGCTATGCCACCAATGCTAATAGTATTTGTTATGGTAATTTACCATCTAAAGATAAAAATACCGAAAGATTGTTTGCATAAGCTTAAAAAAGTTCTGATCCAAACCAGCTTAGAGGCCCAAAAGCCCAGCCAATGATAAGTCTATCGGCCAACCGAACAGACGAGTCATTATTTGACTAAGGGTCATCATTACCGACTCGAAGTGCGAGATCAATCGGTCCCCGTAATTAAGATGACTTCTCGAGCAGACGTCTCGACCATACATTGGACCCGAAGCTCACTCGGCTGTCGGATCGAGAAATCATAAAAACAACTCACGAACCGACCCGTCTCTCTACTAAGGGGATGAGATCCAGCTAAGCTCGCTTCAGATGTCCATCGTCACTACAGCATTGATCAATCCCATTAAGATCTTCGCTCTGACAAATCTTGTGCATAAGCCACTTATTCTACTCATAATTTATTTCCCAGGGATCGCCATGATGTTCTACTGACCTCGAATGACTCCTCCAATCACCAGCCGCCATCTGGAGGGGGAAGGACGATCAAGTAGCTGACCTATCATTTGCCATGCCTCATCTGTCAAATCTAGGATATTAAGAAGATATTTCTCTCCTGTACTCAATAACTTCCCTTCCAATCGCCACCCGACATCTGAAAGGAGAAGAATGACTCAACAGCCTGTCTGCTCACCCCTCAACCGTCTCCTGTGCAAAGTCAAAGCCAAAGGGTCAAACTCTCAGAGGCGATGGGCTATAAAAGGAAGGAAAGAAGGTAAAAGAAAGGGGGAGAGGTATATCTTTTTTGCTGCTACTTCACAAAAGCTCTAATTTTTTCCCTTTGTGAAAAGAACTAATAACTCTCAAAGAGTATCCTCTAAGGACCTCAATGGCCCAGAGACTCTCTCAAACCCCACTCAAGCCCACCACCTGATTTGACCGTCGGAGGTACCATTGGAGAAATGAGCCCCGTCCTCCCACGGGTTTCTCCTTGTTTGTACAGAAGGATCGGGAATTCCAGTCTAAGGATCGGGTATAAAGTCAGTGGAGGAGTCGGCCTCATCTTTCATCCTCTCCCTATTCGACGCCAGCGCGAAGACCAGAACCGCAACCCTCTCAATTGTGTGATATCAGACATTAACAGTATTCTTATAGACGAATGTTTCACAACCGGTAAGAATAGCTCGTTATAATCTATGCTCTCAAACTGGCATACCCTTTGGCAATCAATCTGGTTTTGTAACGAATATCCCCATCAGAAGATCCTTTTTTTTCATATACCCACTTACATCTAATTACCTTTTTACCCTTTGGTAGTTTTATAAGTTTTCAAATGTCGTTCTTATGAAGAGACTGCATCTCCTCCTCCATAGCTTCCCTCCTCCTGATTGAGTCAGAACTTGACTCTGCTTTCTTATATGTAGAAGGAACCAAATCAACAATGACCTCAGCTGATAAAGCATATGCAACCATCACGTCATCATATCTAGCTGACCGACGAATGTTTCTTCTTGGTCTATTAGCTGTAATGGACTCCTGAACATGACCCTGTTCCTGAGTCCCAACATCCATTATATCCTGTATCTGCCCATCTGTCAAATCATCTCCTCCCAGTGTCACTTCTGGAGGAGTCTTAATGGATACACTGCTATCTGGAGTCTGTGAAGTCACATTATCCTTCACCTGCTGCGATATCCCACTAGTCAGACCTTCCTCCACCCGTTAAGGGATCTGAGGCCTCATCATGTGAGTTTCATCAAAAGTGGCGTCTCTGCTAATGATTATCTTCTTGTCTTCTGGATCTCATAACTTAAAGCCTTTAAGTCCTTCTTTAAAGCTCACGAAGATTGCTTTTCTAGCTCTCGGATTCAATTTCTCATCATTCACATGATAGTAAGCTGGACACCCAAATATCCGAAGCAACTCATAATCACTAGCCACTGAACCAAACCATTTTTCTATAGGAGTTTTTCCGTGTATCGCAGTGCACGACAACCTATTCACGAGATGGCTCGCATAAACCAAAGCTTAGGGCCTAAAAAGATCTTACCAATCCACTCTGTGAGAGCATACATCGTATCTTCTCTAGTAAGGTACGGTTTAATCTCTCAGCCATTGTCTTCCTAACTGTAAAATGACGCCTAATGTCGTGATCCCAATAAAACTATAAAAATGAATCACTCTTGTACTCACCATCATTATCAGAGCGAAGTACTTTCATCTTTCTACCTGTTTGCAACTCTACTTTTTTTCTATTCCACTAATATATCTAGGATCTTATGTTTATGCTTCATGGTATATACTCAATTCCTCCTGGAATAATCATCAATAAAAGTGATAAAATAATTGACCCCACTAAGTGATGTGTGCTTGGAAGGACCCCAAACATCTGTGTGAACGTAATCCAATATATCTTGGGTGTTGTGAATTGCGGGTGTCGAATTTCAATTTCGTCTTCTTCCTAAGTATGCAATGTTCACACAACTCCATCTTGTAGGCCTTTGCACCCTTCAATAACCCCTGTTTCGTCAATACTTACAGGGACTTATCATCAATGTGTCCTAATCTCATATGTTATAAGCTGGTAGTATATTTCTCTATGATAATAGAAGCTGTCAAACCTCCTGTAACTGTCTTACCCTTCAAGTAGTATAGATTATTTTTCCTGACACCTCTCATCATCACCATTGACCCCTTCGTGACCTTCAGAGTTGTATTCTTCAAGATCACCCGATAACCTGTTGCCTCTAAAGTTCCAAGTGAAATGATATTCTTTGTCAACTGCGGAACGAATCTCACTTCCTTCAACTACCTAGTCACCCCATCACACATTCTGATTCGAATTGGTCTAATACCACCAATAAAACATACGTGATCATTACCAATGACATCCCCTCTTTCCAACTCCTCAAAGCTAGAAAACCAATCCATTTTAGGATAAATATGATATGTAGCATCCGATTCCAACATCCACTCCATAAAGTCGGTATAACAAACTGATAGTAATGCTGGGCATGAGTATTCCGAAAAATCTGAATCTGAATTGTCGTCATTAGCTTTGATAATATTCATATCTGAAGCCTGTACGGCTTTCCCCTTATTCTTCCTGGCTCTATCTCTCAGCTTTGGGCATTCATTCTTCCAATATTCATCTTCTTTGTAAAAAACACATTGATTCCTACCAACACTTTTATGACCACCTTTATGCTTCGACTCTGAGCAATTAAATTGACGACGGTTTGAACTACGACCTCTCACTGCCAATGCATCTCCCGATATCTTCTCGGAGAGTTCACTATCACTCTTTATAGCTGACTGTGGTTCTACCATTGATCATCGTAAGGACAAAGGTACCAAAATCATCCTCTGGCAATGAACATAGCAACAACATCGTCTTATCTTTATCCTCTACCATGATATCCACATTGGTCATATCCGAAAATAATTTTGTAAAATTATTAGCATGTTCTCTAATGGAAACCCCTTTCTTCATTTTGAATTGGTAAAACATTTTTTTGAAATAAAGTCGATTTTCAATACTCTTTGTCAAATATTTCTCATTGAGTGTTTCCCACAATCGCTTCGCCGATGTCTTGTTCATCACGTCATAGATCAAATCCGACGTCAAACATGATAGAATAACCCCACATGCTTTACTATTCATTTTTTTTAAACTTTATCCTCCATATCTTCGGGTTTCTTTTGTAATTCAAGAGTCTCCTCCAAATTTTAAGCATCTAATGCATCCATCACTTGACACCTCCACAAACCAAAATTTATCTTACCATCAAATTTTTGAACATTAATTTTTGTATTATTAATGCTCAACCCTTATATTGCCTTCGACAGAGACGATCCTGATATACTTGTTTCAGTCATCTTGACAATTCAATCTCTTCAAACGAGAATCCAAGCCCTAGGTTTCTTCTCCAAAACAAACCCCAAGCCAGACCCGGAGCTCTGATACTACTTGTTGTGCGCAGCGAAACCGGAGAAACATACAACCGCAAACGAGATTAAAGAACAAACAACAACCAAGACAAGTATCACAAATGCAAGACAACAAATTTTACGTGGTTCGATAAATTTGCCTACGTTCACGGGAGCGACACAAATAATTTCTTATTTAATCATAAGAAATTACAAATAAGAAAGAAGATCTCAAGCTTAAGATCTCTCAATCAAACAGCAGGTGATTTTAATCTAAAATCACCGCTCAAACACACACTCTCTCTTAATTCCCCCTTTCTTCTATTACACAAACTCCTCTTCTTTTTATTAATGAGAAACATGAACAATTTAGGGCTCAAAATTAACAGAGAGAACAAACTCCACCGCCGCTCAAAAGAGGTGTTGCTCATGCTCAAAATCTGCGCTCACTCAACAGCTTAGGGTTTCCCTTTTATAGGGAAACCGTAGGCGATCTCATCTCTAGCTGGGTCCAACTGGTTCCAACCCGGGAGCGATAGGCGAGGTCCATCTCGAGATGAATCAGGCGGGGTGAGCTTCAACAGGCGAGCATGAACTCCACAACACGTGAGATCCTCGCCTCAGGCGAGCTCAAAGTCCTGCACCTCGCCTGCAGGCGAGCTCCTTTGCCTCACCCCTCAACGCAGGCGAGCTCCCACTCAACAGGTGAGCTTAATTCCTTGCCTCGCCTCTTAAGACCTCGCCATCAGGCGAGCTCTGTTTCTTGAACAGGTACGTTCTTCTTCAGGTATCATATAAAGAACTCTTTACTTTTCTAAAGGTAACAAAATTATTTTAATGATAACAAATTAGACAGATAAATAACAACTAAAAACTGAATGTGCCAAAGTTGGAAACAAATGTAAAAATTAATAGTTAAAGCTAACAAAGTTCAGCATAAAGGTATCAACTAAAAAACTCTTTCTTTGCTAAAAGTAACAAAATTATGGTAAAGGTAACAAATTAGCCATAAATGTAATATTAATATATAAAGATGAAAAAGTTCAAAACAAATGTAAATAGCTGAAGGGAACAAAACTCCACTCAATTGTATCAAATAAAAAATTCTTTATTTCACTAAAGATAATGCAATTATGCTAAATGTAATAAGTTAGACATAAAGGTAAAATTTAATAGCTAAAGGCTATGAAGCACGGATACTCCCCCCATGACCACGAATCCGTGTCTGACACGAATCGGACACGGATTCGTGCACGACACGTGCAAGACACGTGTCGGACACGGTCAAACCGTGTCCGACACGGGTCAACGGGTCAAAAGGGGGGGATACGGTCAACTGGGATGGGGGACACGGCTGGGATACGAATTTTAGAAAAAAATAACAAAACCCGTAACCAAAACCCAAACCCGTAACCAAAAGCACTAATTTTCACTTCTCACCTCACTCGAGACGCCGCCTCCCCCAGCGATCGCAAGTCTCTCGTCGTCGATCTCCTCCACCCGAAGGTCCTCGTCGTTGATCTCCTCCACCCGAAGCTTCTCCTCGTCGATCTCCTCCACCCGACGCTCGTCGCCGTCGAACTCCTCCACCCGAAGCTCGTCGTCGTCGATCTGCTCCACCCGAAGCTTCTCCTCGTCGATCTCCTCCACCCGAAGCTCGTCGTCGTCGATCTCCTCCACCCGAAGCTCACCGTCATCGATCTCCTCCACCCGAAGCTCGTCGTCGTCGCTGCTAGGTTCGTCGTCGATCTCTGTCTTATCTTCGTCCCCCTCTCTCGCTGTCTCTCTCTGTCCAGCTTCCGTCCCTCTCTCTCTCTGTCTTATCTCCATCCCCCCTCTCTCTGTCTCTCTCTCTTTTAACTTTTTTTTAAGACTTTTTTTAATGCAGCTTTGTTTGACTGTTTATGCTACTGTTGATTGGTGAGCAACTGAGCAAGTCACTGACCACTTCATTTGGTATTTTTTTTTTCAATTTCAATTTTAATTTTAATTTCAGTTTCAATTATAGTTTTAATTTCTTAACATATGAATATATTTTCCAATTTGTTAGTTAATAATTTGTTAGTCAATAATTATTTGTTAGTCAATAATTATGTTAGTCAATAAATTATGTTAGTCAATAATTATTTGTGAACTATTTGTGCTACTGTTGATTGGTGAATAATTTGTTAGTCAATAATTTGTTAGTCAATAATTATGTTAGTCAATAAATTATGTTAGTCAATAATTATTTGTGAACTATTTGTGCTACTGTTGATTGGTGAACTATTTGTTAGTCAATAATTTGTTAGTCAATAATTATGTTAGTCAATAAATTATTACACAAATGAATTATTTGTTAGGCAATGAATTATTACACAAATGAATTATTACACAAATGAATATACATATTTAATGAATCAATTATGAATATACATATCTAATTATACATATTTGATTGATCCTTCATCCTTGCTCATTGTTGCTTAACTCTAAGTATAATCTGTAAAAAGAAAAACAAAGTTAGTGAGCAACAACTTATCTTTTAGTATAATTAGAAAAGAGTTTAAAATAGAAATTAACATGCTAACTAATAAATTATGAATATGTAAATATTTAATTGTTAGTCACTTAATTCTTGTTACTTGTTATTTGTTGTTTAATTAGTACTTGTTACTTGTTATTTGTTAGTCATTTAATTCTTGTTACTTGTTATTTGTTGTTTAATTAGTACTTGTTACTTGTTAATCTACTTAACTCTCCGATGTTTAATATTTAATTAATATTTGTTACTTGTTGTTTATAGCAATAGAAGCAGGAGGTAGTTCTTCTGGTGGTGTACAGTCTGTGATTGATGATCACACTCCTTTGTGGAAGTATGTCATAAAGTTGGAGAAGATGGGTAAAGGAGGGGGGAATTAGCAGTGGATGTGTAGTTATTGCAATGAAGTATTTACATCCTCCTACTCAAGGGTCAAAGCCCATCTATTGCGGATTAGTGGGCAAGGAATTAAAATGTGCAAATGTGTTAAGCCGCACAATTTGAGAGACATACAAACTGATGTGGATCAAGCAGAAGCAATGGTGAGGGCTTCTATACCTAGGACAGTGACGCTGCCAGGTTCTTCAGCATCAAGTGCAGTAGCAGGAAGTCAAAGCATGCCTTCTCGTCTAAGTGAGCCAAAGAGGAGGAGGGGAGTCACCACCGTTGAACAAGCCTTCAATACAGGGGCAAGAGATGAATTGGAGTACATACTCATTCATTCACTCTTTGAAGAGGAACAAGATGACATCGTCAAGGGCAGAAGATCTTGTGTATGTGCATAGCAATCTACGTTTGCTTTCTCGATCATCCCAAGAATATCAAGAAGGAGAATCGAGGCCGTGGGATATTGGTGGAGATGCATTCGACTCATTTCAGGGTGCCGGTATTCTTGATGTCGCCACCTTGTCTCTTGATGAACCCACCATGGAGGCTGTATTGTTTGCTGATGATGAAGGCAATGAAGAAGTCACTGGACTAGCTTCCACTTCATCTTGATGTATTTTTTGTTTACAAACTTGTTATTTTGTGAAACTTGTTATGTTGTGATTTGATGGAATGAGTATGTACTCAAATTTCTTTTTGTTTACAAACTTGTTATTTTGTGATAGATTCATCATTTAGATTGTTAGTTGAATTTTATAAATTTTTCTATATATAATAATAATTAAAAAAATCCTCGCCATATCCCCGTATCCTATTTTTTTGGATTTTACCGTATCCCGTATCCGTGTCCGTGTCGTATCCGTGTTCCGTATCCGTATCCGTGCATCATAGGCTAAAGGTAACAAGTTAGACATAAAAGTAAAAATTAATAGCTAAACATATTAAAATTTAAAGCAAATGTAACAATTAATGGCTGGACACAAAGGTGTCAAATAAAAACCTCTTTATTTTGTTAAAGGAAACAAAATTATCTACAAGTAACAAATTAGACACAACAGTAACAATTAAAAACAAAAATTCTCAAAGTTTAAAACAAATGCAACAATTAATAGTTTAAAGGGATAAAGCTCAATACAAACGTATCAAATAAAAACTCTTTATTTTCTAAAGGTTAAAAAATTATGTTAATGGTAACAAGTTAGCCAAAAAGGTAACAATTAATATATAAAACTAAAAAAATTTCAAAACAAATGTAATACATAATAGCTAAAGGAACATAACTTGACTCAAAGATATCAAATGAAAACTTCTTTATTCTACTAAAGATAACAAAGATATGCTAAAGTTAAAAAGATATACATTAAGGTAACAATTAATAGTTAAAGGTAACAAGTTAGAAATAAATGTAACAAATCATAACTAAAGGTGACAAAATTCAAAACAAATGCAACGACTAATAGCTAAAGGTAACAAAACTCAACACGAGATGCCAAATAAAAAACACTTCATTTTGCTAATGGTAACAAAATTATGCTAAAGGCAACAACAGGTTAGACAAAAAGATATCAATTAATAGCTACAGGTAACAAATTAGACATAAACGTAAAACTTAATAGTAGAAGTGTCAAAATTCAAAACAAATATAACAATTAATAGGTAGACACAAAGATATCAACTATAAAGTTCTTTATATTTCTAAAGATAACAAAATTATTTTAAAGGTAACAAATCAGACACACAAGTAATAAGTAATAGCTGAAGGAGCCAAGGTTTAAACCAAAACTAACAATTACTAGTTTAAAGAGACAAAGCTCGCCAAAATGGTATCAAATAAAACACTCTTTATTTGTTGAAGGTAACAAGTTAGCCACCCTTAATATATAAAGGTAAAATTTTTAAAACAAATTAATAGCTAAACGTCTTTTATTCTACTAAAGGTAGCAAAATTATGCTAAAGGTAACAAGTAAGACATAAAGGTAACAACTAATAGCTAAAGGTAGCATGCTAGACATAAAGGCAGTAATTAATAGCTAAAGATAGCATGTTAGACATAAAGGCAGTAATTAATATCAAATAAAAATTCTTTTATTATGCTAAAGGTAACAAGTAAGACATAAAGTTAACAATTAATAGCTAAAGGTAGCATATTAGACAAAAAGGCAGTAATTAATAGCTAAAGGTGAAAAGCTTCAAAACAAAGGAACATAACTTGACTCAAAGATATCAAATGAAAACTTATTTATTCTGCTAAAGATAACAAAGATATGCTAAAGTTAACAAGATATACATTAAGGTAACAATTAATAGTTAAAGCTAACAAGTTAAAAATAAAGGTAACAAATCATAACTAAATGTGATAAAATTCAAAACAAATGCAACAACTAATAGCTAAAGGTAACAAAACTCAACACGAGATGTCAAATAAAAAACTCTTTATTTTGCTAATGGTAACAAAATTATGCTAAAGGCAACAACAAGTTAGACAAAAAGATATCAATTAATAGCTAAAGGTAACAAATTAGACATAAACGTAAAACTTATAATAGTAAAAGTGTCAAAATTCAAAACAAATGTAACAATTAATAGTTAGACACAAAGATATCAACTATAAAGTTCTTTATTTTCTAAAGATAACAAAATTATTTTAAAGGTAACAAATCAGACACACAAGTAATAAGTAATAGCTGAAGGAGCCAAAGTTTAAACCAAAACTAATAATTACTAGTTTAAAGAGACAAAGTTCGCCAAAATGGTATTAAATAAAACACTCTTTATTTGTTGAAGGTAACAAGCTAGCCATAAAGGTAACCCTTAATGTATAAATGTAAAAATTTTAAAACAATTTAATAGCTAAATGTGTTTTATTCTACTAAAGGTAGCAAAATTATGCTAAAGGTAACAAGTAAGACATAAAGGTAACAACTAATAGCTAAGGGTAGCATGCTAGACATAAAGCCAATAATTAATAGTAAAAGGTAGCATGTTAGACATAAAGGCAGTAATTAATATCAAATAAAAATTCTTTTATTATGCTAAAGGTAACAAGTAAGATATAAAGGTAACAATTAATAGCTAAAGGTAGCATGTTAGACAAAAAGGCAGTAATTAATAGCTAAAGGTGAAAAGCTTCAAAACAAATATAATAGTTAATAGCTAGATGTAACAAAATTCAACACGAGATATCAAATAAAAGGTAACACTTACTAGCTAAAGGTAACAAGTTAGACATAAAATTAACGATTACTAGCTAAAGGTGAAATTTTTCAAAATAATGTAATAATTAATGGCTAAAGGTAACATAATTCAACACAATTTATCAAATAAAAGATTCTTTGTTTTTCTAGAGGTAACAAAATTATGCTAAACAAATGTAACAAGTAATAGCTAAAGGTAACAAAACTCGACACAAAGGTATCAAATACAAGTTTCTATATTTTACTAAAGGTAACAAAATTATGCTAAAGGCAACAAATTACACATAATTGTAGCAATCAATAGCTAAAGGCAACAAGCTAGACATTAAGGTAAGTAACAAGTTAGACATTAAGGTAACAGTTAACAACTAAAGGTAACAAGTAAGATACAAATGTATCATATAAAAAACTCTCTATTTTGTTAAAGGGAATAAAATTATTGTAGAGGTAACAAATTAGGCACAGAAGTAACAATTAATAGCTGAGTACCAAAGTTTAAAATTAGTAGTTAACAATTAATACTTAAAAATGACAAAGCTTGGCACAATTGTGTCAAATAAAAAACTCTTTATTTGCTAAAAGTTAACAAAATCATAGGTCAACAATTAATATACAAAGGTAAAAGTTAAAAACCAACTTAACGAGTTATTGCTAAAGGGAACAAAACTCGACTCAAAAATATCAAATAAAAAATTATTTATTTGCAAAGTTGTAACAAATTTATGCTAAAGGTAACAAGTTAGACATAAAGGGAATAAGTTAGAGACAAAGGTAACATAAAATAGCTAAATATAACAAGTTGACATAAAGGTACAATAAATAGTTAAAGGTAATAATTCAAAACTAATATAACAATTAAGAGTTGTCTAACATCCAAAAGAGCTTGATAATGTGACAGCCTGCGGTCTGCAGTCAATGCCTTCGCCAATGCCTAATGTTCTGTATGCATCTCTATAACGTAGAGGGTATAGTGGTTGTCTTGTGCAAAACAATAACTTTTCTTGCTGTGACATTAGATTTCATGCCTATAAAAAGGATCTATCCAGAGTTCAGATAATCAAGGAAGCACTGTTAGAGTGCGAGGTGCTTACAGAGTACTGGATGACTTTAAAGTAACTGTGAAGTTTAAGGAAATTTTGATTAGATAGCTAATTTACCAGCCATACATTGTGGGTCAAAATATATTGGTCAACTAAGAAAATACATATTGAAAAAATGAGATCTAACATGAAAATGTTGAGATGGAGTAACAAAAGTACATTGTATCCTAAAAAGTCAGATAAATTAAATTAAAGACAATAGAGGTAATGCCTGAGATGGTTTTGATTGTTGCATTACCTGAAATAGTTTTGATTGTTGCAATGGACTGATGAGTGCATCAATCAGGAAGAGGCATAGAGCCATAATCAAAGTAGCTAGTAGCTTTGTAGAAGATCAATATGAACATGGAGAGAAGTATAATCAGGAGAAGTATACGCGACATCATTAAATTAGCAAGAAGATGGATCTTAACATAGTGCATGCGTAAAATGACTAGCATATCTTATAAAATCATCAATAATGGTGTTCCTGTTATTTCTGGAAAAATAAAAGTCACATGCAGCCAGATATTGACATGGGTTTAAATGTTCTCAAGCATGGATGCCCTGAAGCACCCAACTTTCATGAAGTTTTACATCTAAACTTTCTGCAAAATACAAAATCATTTGCTACAAAGAGAGCAATGAGAAAAAACCTGTTACAAATGCAACAATATAAGAAATGGTTTCTAGACGAGTAGACAAATGTTTTTTTCCTCAGTAACATGAATATAGATAGGAGGAGTGTCTCCATAGGCTCCCTCCAAAGGTATCAGATTAATGCGAAAGCCCTCATCAGTCAATTGTCAGGACTTCCTAATCAAATCTAGCCGAAATTTAAATTCTGACAGATAAAGATTCATATAAAATTTGTATAACACCATTCCGTTAAATTATATGTCCTCGAGGACTAAGGTCCTTACCTTCGTTGGGATTAAGCAGAAGCTCATGGTCAAGAAATGACGGTTCTTTCTCAGTAACAATCTTGTTCTAAATATGCTATGAACTCAGTGTCTGCTTCATGTATCTGAGGGCCGAACACAGCAAGCTCTAGTTTTCTTGTCAGGATTGCATCCCAATAATATCATTTCCTCAGACAGATGGTACCTGTTAATTGTTTATCGAGAAAAGATTTACTCAATAATGATAACACATATCTGTAATACGTAAATATATCTATCAACATAAATATAATCATTAAAACCACTAACACTAAGAAAGTGTATAGTCATGGAGCCTGTTGATTGTTAAGTGAAAGACTTCCTTGATAAGTGCTCAGCAGTAAGTGCTTTAGGAAATTAGAACCTCAATTAATTGAGCCCCAGGTTAAAGAAATAATTCTCCTGCATAAGTTATCTGACCGGTTGCTAATCTCTTTAGTCCGATTAGAGGAAATCAGATGAAATGACTTGCAACTTTCATATTCTCAAAATAGAGTGAACTTACTATTGTTAGCATAAAAAAGTAAAATTTATCAATTATTGTTTATCCTTTTTTAGGTAAAAAGAACTGCCAACTACCATATGATCATTATTTTCTCTTCTTCTTGAATTTAAAGAGAATTTTGTTATTTACTGATAAAACGCCCTTTCCACAATACCTAAACCAAATAAATGTGACATACTCCTAATTCTAGTATGATCCCCTTTCCACCCCAAAAGGGGAAAAAAAGAAAAAAAAACTGCCAACTACCATTTAATCATTATTTCTCTTCTTCTTGAATTTAAAATGAAAATTGTAATTTACTGATAAAACGCCCTTTCCATAATACCTAAACCAAATAAATGTGACGTACTCCTTGTTCTAATGTGACGCCCTTTCCAAATAAAAAGAAAAAAGTATCAACACAACTATATCCATTCAAATCCACTGATGGTAAGCATATCGTAATTATACAGTTGTGCGATTGCATAAAAGGCATCTCACCTACCTTATTGATAAACAATGATGCCCTAATAAGTTTCAAGGTGATGCTGAGCATTTTAACATCTTATTTCTTATGTAATTGACAAAGGAACTAATATAGTTGCATTCCCCAGGTTCCAACATAAATAGATATGGCTGAAAAAATATATTTGCAGTGATAAGCCAGGATTCCAAGCCAGCAGGAGCAGATCTAGTTAAAGCATCACATCGTTTAATTACAAATGTTCTTAAAGATTAATTTAAGAATGACTAAGATTTCAATTGGTAATACAATGAAAATTGCAAATTAAAGAAACTGACAGGCCTCAATTTGCATTACCTCTTTATCAGAAAGATGAATTATTAACATAACAAATAACTAGAACAATGTAAGCGTTGGATGGCTGTGAATATTATAATACGAATTCTATAATAATGTTTGCCTTGAAAACTTCTATCCTGTTAAAAAAGACAGCAAACTATATAAACTTATAAATATATCTAAAAATTATCGGTAAACATCTTTACATGTTTAATAGATTTTTAAGTTTTCTTTCCCTTTTTACTTGCTAATTTGTTGATTGTGTTTGAATACACCTAAATTTGGGATGCATAGAGAATATCCACAAAGTATCAAATATCTTAAAATCCAAGCATCCAAAACATGTTCAATCTGTTATCAGTGCTTTTTAGATTAGCAATATAGTAGTATACTAGCCATTGCCTTTTCAAACTTCTCAACATGGATTAAAGCTTTCGCAAGAGTTGTACAGATCACAACATCTGGCTTTATATCCTGCAATAGAAAAATAAAAATAACCATAAGCCAAGAGCTGATAAATGGGGCTAAGCATGTAAAAAGAGTGCATAGTTTTCATGTAAAAAGAGTGCATAGTTTTCATGCTAATAAACTAAAACTATAAAAGAAATGAATCCTATACTTACATTTTCCTTCATAAATTGCAGTACGGAAAAGGCTTGCAGTACGGAAAAGGCTTCCACCTCCCGTCAATCTTCGCCAAATGCATTAATTAAAGAGTTAAGAACTAAAATACTAGGTTTTGTGCATCTGCTCTGAATGCATTTATAGCTTTCTATGGCAGTCCCTGCAAAAAAGTGCAAACACACAAAAAATGTGATAAGATATACAATACATGAATACACTATTAAGAAAATGTCAGAAGTGCAACAAATAATTATGTCCATGATTTTTTCCAAACCTTGATAAATAATCCTGCCCAAAAATAATCCTGCCCAAGAAACTTTTTGTAAACAACAAAAAAGCAACATGTACACAAAACGTTGGTATTTACCCTCTGCGTATGCATTGACTAATGCATTATACATCGTCGGTGATGGCTTCATTCCTCCAGCCTTCATCATCTCCAAACACTAAATCTCATTCTTAAAACTCTCTGATTTCCCATAAACAGTGCCAAACCTGTTAGATTTGCCTGAAAAAAATGCCAGAAACATGCTTGCTGAAATGTCTCAGAATGGAAACTAAAACCTTCACCATGCATCAGAACAACTTCTTAGATCAATACATAAAGATATCATCCTTTCAAATTGCATGAAGAGTAAGTATATCAAGTGAAAATTATATTCATAAATCTCTAAGAAATCACAAAATTCAAAATGGAAATGTACCTATCCTCATAATATAATATCAACATTAGGTTTCGTTGGATAGGGTGTGGGCTCTCTCGCAGCTTGGCCTCTGTTCTCTTCCCCTCTCTCTTCGAGATTTGAAATGGAGAGGGAGGGAGCCGTTCTTCTTACCTACACAAGAACTCGAGCATTACAAGAAGCATTAATGGATTGTCTCAGTCTCATGGATTTTATTGAATTATATTAATTTCACTGAAAAATAGTCTGGCACATAGCTCAATGAAGACCAAAATATTCTTCCTGGGGAAGATCACTCTAAATCCATGGCATAAAACATGTCCTGTTGGTAAAGGTTTGGTGTCACGAAATGCTAGAAATATTCATTGAAATCTTGTTTTGATACAATTTTTGTTGCTGATAATGACTTCTCTGATTATCAATAAGAAAAGACTTAAGAATATGGACAACTGAGGTCCTAATTTCCTAAAACACTTACTACCGAGCACAAGAATAATTCAGATAATTGTTTAACATGAATCAAAGTTAAATTCTATCAATATTTACAACTGTAGAGAACCAGTAGTTGCAAAACTTGTAAGTCTATCACCAGAATTCAGGTCTACTACCACGTTAACCTTAAATATCTGAAGGATCATACAGATAATCTGAATGAAAAGAGGATTTGTTTCTTAAAACTGCTATCTCGGAAAATAAAAGCAATGCAAGAAACCTAGAACCCCTCAGATATACATTGATGAAAAATGTCAAAAACATGCTCGATGAAATGTCTCAGAGATGAAACTAAAATTTTCCTCACGACAAAAAAAACCCTAGACTATATCTATATATACCATCATATAAACTATTAGTTATTCTCTAGATTTCTAGAATTCAGTCGAAATATGCATTACAAAAAAAAGTAAGTAAATCAGGTAAACATTATCTATCATATAGATCTAAGAAATCACAAAAACTAAGAGGGAAATGAAATGACAGAAACATGCTCGATGAAATGTCTCAGAGATCAAAGTAAAATTCTCCCCATGTATCACGGCACAAACCTCTCCGATCAACCATAAACTAGTAGTTAATCTCGAGATTTTAGAAACCAAATACAATTTGCCCAAAAAGTAAGCAAATCAAGTAAAATTATCCATCATAGAGATCTTAGAAACTAAAAAAAACTAAAATTGAAAATGAATTACCGATCCTCCTCTAATCAAAGCTAGGGTTTCGCTCGCTAGGGCTTGAGCTCCTTCACCCTTGCCCCTTTGTCTTTTCCCTCTCTTCAAGATTTAAAACTGAGAGGGGGAGCGAGGTCGACCCTTTATTTATAGTAAACAGGCGATCACGCGTCTGTCACGCGTTCGCTTAAAATATACGCGCACGCGTATAATTACGCGTCTGCGTTTCTTCTACGCGGATGATTATAATTATGCATCTTCGTATAAGTTACACGTACGCGTTAAAATCTTCAGCATATGATCTACGGGTACGAATCAAACCTATAATAAATCGACCCGAGCTGTAAATAATCCGACACTAGACCTTGCCGTGTTTAGGGGCCCAATTAAAGTGACTATACTAATAAACTCAGCCTCAAGGCCTAGAAAACGAACAGTCCGGAATTTAGAATATAGGCCGCGCTATATTACAGCTTTATTTATACACCTGGCCCAGAGTCGGCCCAAGTTTGGCTTCACTCTCACGAGTCCCGCAATCCCCTCTCTTTCTCCACAAATTCCCCAAAAAATCTGCACAGGCTACGATGCTCATCCTCCCTCCTCCTCATCGCCCCTTTCCCTCTTCCCGCCTTAGACTCCGTCGCCGCCGCCCTCCTCCAATCTCCGCCACCTCAACCACCACCACCGCCGCCACCTCGCCTTCCTCCTACGACTTCTCCCCATTAATCAACCACCTCTCCTCATCTAATTCCTCCTCTTCCGACCTCGACCTCGCCGAGCTCTACCGAGCGGTCCCAGCTCACCAATGGCACTCGCTCCTCCGATCCCTCTCCTCCTCTCCCTCCACCCTCCCCTCCGCCGCCGCCCTCATCCCATTCCTCCAGCGCCACCGCCTCGTCCTCCACTACGACATCCTCTTCTCCATCCTCCTCCACTCCCTCTCCAAATCCCACCGCCTCCGCCTCGCTCGATCCCTCTTCGACTCCGTAAACCCCTCCCCATCCCCTCTCACCTTCAACGCCCTCGTCTCCGCCTCCGCCCTCAACGGCCGCCCCGACCATGCCCTCTCAATTCTCCAGCTCATGCGCGAAAGATTCGACCTTTTGTCCGACCACGCGAATTACACCCTCATCGTCCAGTCTCTCCTCCGTTGCCCCGACCCCCCCGACCCCGCTTTGCTCCTCTCCGTCCTCTCTGACCTCAATTCGCAGTCCATCGAGTCTGATGCTCGACTCTTATCCGATCTCATTCTCGCATTCTCGGTCTCCGGGGATCCTGATAGGGCTCTGTCGCTTCTGGCTGTTGCACAGGCTCAGGGGCTTACACCGAAGTCTCCTGCGGTTGTGGCGCTTATATCGGCACTGGGGGCTGAGGGACGAGTTGAGGAGGCTGAGGCCGTTTTCGAGGAGATTAGGTGTGAAGGGCTGCAGCCGAGGATTAGGGCTTACAATGCTTTGTTGAAAGGGTATGTAAAGGTTGGGTCTTTGAAGGATGCAGAGCAGGTGTTTGGTGAAATGGAGAGGTGTGGGGTGTCTCCGGATGAGAGGACGTATAGCTTGTTAATTGATGCCTATACCAACGCGGGGAGGTGGGAGAGTGCAAGGATTATGATTAAGGAGATGGAGGAGAAGGAGGTGCCGCCGAATTCTTATGTTTTTGGTAGGATTCTTGCGAGTTTTAGGGATAGAGGTGATTGGCAGAAGGCGTTCTCGGTGTTGAGGGAGATGAGGAATGTTGGGGTTAGGCCCGATAGGCATTTTTATAATGTGATGATCGACGCATTTGGGAAGTATAATTGTTTGCATCACGCGATGGATGCATTTGATCAGATGAGGGCAGATGGGATTGAGCCTGATGTTGTTACATGGAACACGTTGATTGATGCACATTGTAAGGCGGGGAGGCATGATAAGGGGATGAAGCTGTTTGATGAGATGAAGGAGAGCGGGTGTAAGCCCTGTAGGACGACTTATAACATTTTGATCAATTCACTAGGGGAGCAGGAGCTGTGGGAGGAGTTGAAGGAGGTGTTGGAGAGGATGAAAGGTCAAGGTTTGATGCCAAATGTGGTGACTTATACTACGTTGGTTGATGTTTATGGGAAGTCAGGGAGGTTTAAGGATGCGATTGAATGTTTGGAGATGATGAAGGCTGTAGGTATGAAGCCCTCGCCGACCATGTATAATGCATTAGTCAATGCATATGCACAGAGGGTATGTGGTTCTATTCTTTGATTAGTATTGGTGATTTTTGTGTATTATTTACGATGCCATGTATTTTTTATGGTCTTGCGCTATACCTTTAATGTAGTGATACGCCCTTATCTTGCTCATTGTTTACCTAGGTTAAGAATCAAAGACAGACTTATTTTACGGAGAGACGATCATAAGTTGTGTCTTCCCATTGACTTTTTTTTTTTAATTACTTGGAATCGTTATGCATAACCAACATGATGCGTAAAAGCGTTAAATGAGAATGGGGATAATGGCAAACTTTATATTATTTTGAAATCTTTTGTGGGTTAAAATATCAAGATTGACAGATGTGTCAGTGAGTTAATAGAATTTTGTTAGCCATATCTAAATTTCTAGCATTGTTAATAAGCATTCTTCAATACTTGGTTTGTTATATAGTTCATAGGATTAACTGCAATTAAACCATCAAGTTAGAGTTTTTTTTTAATCAATCTTTGATGAAACCTTCTTCAGTTAGTATTCTGCTTTATAGGCAAATCATTTTCATGGGAGGAGTCTTTCAGGAGAATGGTCGTGCATGTATGTTAGCTTATAATTTTCAGTTCCTATCTTGTTTGTAAATTATCCATATTCACTGGCAGAGATAAGGGGCAAGGGTGGTCATGCTGCCCCCCGCCCCCCCCCCCCCCCCCACACACACACACACACCACACCCACGGCTTTTTACGGCCTCACCAATGTAAGTGAGTCTTCTCATATTAGTCCCTCAAATCTTTCATATGTGGAATTAGTCTCCAAGTCTTTCACATTTGAACTCAGTCCCCCAAATCTTCATATCTTGCAATTAGTCCTCTAAATCTTTGAAGTACTTGAAATTACACTTCGATTAATAATGGTTAATAAGGGGATGGGTAATTAGCAAATCAATCAAAATCAATATGAAAGTGCAATTTTAAAAAAGTGACTGAACAAATATGTTGATTCAACAATGACTGCATATGTTGAAATGATTTAAGTATTCATGAAATTTCTTTTTTTGTTAAACTTTTGCTTAGGTTCTTCTTTCATCTACATACCTATATGAAAGTTAATTGTAAATTGTAATATTTGATCGCCTTTTGATTGATTCATAGTGTAATGGTTGTAGTTGCCCCCTGCCTCCGCCACTGTCCACATTCCACTTCATGGTTACTGCTAATCACATGGTCAATGTTTGGGTTTGCATCATTCCCTTTTGTGTTTGCAGCTTACTTATCGTTAGATGATCAGCTTTAAACTTAAGGAATTTGATTCTATCTGAGATACAAAGATATTAAAGTAGTAATCCCCACTTGTGTTATCTGAATTTTCCCTGTGTACCATTTCTGTGATCTTAAAACGTTTCCCGGACAGGATTATTTGTTGTGGCTTGAAAAATTTTCATAGAACTATTTGTTGTACTTCTGACATTTTCTTAATATTGTAGTCATGTACTGTACTGTATATCTTATCATATTATTTTTGTTTTCTTGCATCCTTTTGTAGGGACTATCAGAGCAAGCTATAAATGCATTTAGAGTAATGAGAGCAGATGGAATAAAACCTAGTATTTTAGTTCTGAACTCTTTAATTAATGCATTTGGTGAAGATCGAAGGGAGGCTGAAGCCTTTTCTGTACTGCAATTTATGAAGGAAAATGTATGTATAGTCATGTAGTTTATGCATCCTTCCCGCAGGCGTAGTCCCATTAATCGGCTCTTTTCATTTTTTTTTTCTATTGTAGGATATAAAGCCAGATGTTGTGACGTATACAACTCTTATGAAAGCTTTAATCCGCGTTGAGAAGTTTGAAAAGGTAACAACCAATATACTACTCTACTGCTAATCTTTAAAGCACAGGTAATTGCTCGAATATGTTTCAGATACTTGGGTGTTAAAACACTTGATACTTCGATGGATATTTGCTATGTACCCAAATTTAGGCATATTCAAACATATTTCTACAAACAGCGATGGAAAAACGAAAAGAAAACTTAAAAATCTAATAAATGTAATAATGTTTACAGATAAATATGCTTTTGAGATATATTAATATAGTTTGATGTCTTTTTTAGTAGGATAGGATAGAGGTTTCCAGGCAAAGATTATTATATAATTTGAAAAATGACAATATCCAAAGCTATATTGTTCTACTGTTAATAATTCATGTTTCTGATTAAAAAAACCAACACAAACCAAGTACCTGTCAATTTCTTTAAGTTGCAATTTCATTGTATTACCAAATGAAATATAGCCGTTAACTATCTTTGTAAACACATTCTTAACTTAGACAATATGATGCTTTAACTAGGCTTGCTCCTGCTGTCTGATAATCTTGCCTTACCCACTGCGGTAGCTTTTCTCAGCCTTATCTGTTTACGTTGGAAGGTGGGAAATGCAGCTATATTAATTCTTCTGTCAATGACATTATAAATAAAAAGTCTATCAACTCAAGCCCTTCATTGAAACCTATTCGAGTATCATATATTACCAGTAAGGTGTGTGAGAGACTTGTCATGCTATGATACATTATATCATTACAATATGCTTGCCATCAGTGGATTGGAGTGGATATATTTGCGTTACTTGATATGTACAGATAATATATTGTAGTTAATAAGGAAGTCTTTCCTTTAACAATTGAACTGGTTTGATTATCATAGATTTACTTAACATCAGCGGTTTTTAATGGTTATATTATATGGTATGTAGATATGTGTATAAATATTTTCTTGATTAACAATCAATAGGTACCATCCGTCTACGAGGAAATGATTTTAGCGGGATGCAATCCTGACAGGAAAGCTAGAGCTATGCTGCGTTCGGCCCTGAGATACATGAAGCAGACACTGAGCTCATAGCATATCCAGAACAAGAATGTTAGTGAGCAAGAACTACCATTTCTTGACTAGGGTTCTGGTTGATCCCATCAAAGGTCAGGACCTTAATCCTTTAGGATATATATTGGATACTATTTTTTATTTCGATACAACTATGAATAGTGTTATGCAAATTTAATATGACTTATATGTCAGAATTTATACATCAGTTAGATTTGATTAGGAAGTCCTTACGATTGTGTGTGATGACTTTTTTTTGTATTAATCTGCTTCCTTGGAGGAAACCTACGGAATCCGCTCTTCTTCTGTTTCATGTTATGCGGTGAAAAAAATTGTGTACTCTTTCTAGTTCCTTCTTTTGCGCATCAAATAAAATATGACAGCAAGAAAGGGTTCTTGTTTGGAATGAGGGAACCAGTATAACCTCTACTTAGTCCATACATAACATCTGAAATCCACTAAGTGTTAGCTGCAGTCTGCAGGCTGTCACCTTGTCAAGCTTTTTGTATTTTTTTCCATTATGAAAGTCAACTGTTAAATGACATTGACATTATGATTTGTGAGCTTTTCCATATTATAGCCATAATATTAAAATTAATCTTTTATTAAACATGTTCACTTACAGCTTTGTTTCTACTTCATATGGGAACTTTACATGTTTAATTGCAGTTGCCATCTTCTCCACTTATCGATCACTTCTTTCCAGGAGTTACTGAAATCATGTATTTTCCATGTTGGAAGGTGCAAAGGTGCTAAAGATTTATATCTCATCATTAATGATATATCTGGAAGAATTTTAGATGTAGAAGCATTCCAAACCATCCTCCTAAAATGTGGTGGGGGGTTGCGTGGGGGGGGGGGGGGGGGCAGATGTTTATGAAATGCCTAATACTGTCTTAGGATATTTATCAGGACTTGTACCTTTAAGATGCAAGTGTGCTTTAACTACACGAAATCAAGATTGTTTTTAAATAAGAGCGAGTCTAGTGACTGCCCGATCTCACTTGCCTTCTCATTCGTCCATGTCTCCCTTCTTTCGACTTGGTATTGTTACCTGGTTAAAAGGGTAAGTTTGCATACAGCTTGCAAGGAATGATAAAAGGTAAATCTCATGTAACCCCCTAAATTTTGTTTATTCTCCTTAACCCTCATGAACTTGTCTCACTTAACCCCCTAAAGTAATAACATAAACTTTGTGGTGTTTTGCACATACCCTCCTGAATTTTGTTTATTCTTCTTAACCCCTCATGAATTTGTCTCACTTAACCCCCTAAAGTAATAACATAAACTTTGATGAGTCGTATGTCAAGCATGTGACAACAAAGACAAAACCCCTAAGTTTATTAAAATTACCCTTTATCATTTTTCCAACATTTTAGGATTTCAAGAAGACATTTTGGTCATTTTAATTAACATGTAACCCCGTCGGGGGTGGGGGGGGGGGCATTGTAAAAACTTCAAAGTTCAAGAGGTTAAGTGAGACACCTCAGTGTTCAGGGGTGTTAAGAGGAATAAACAATTTTCATAGGGGTATATGCAGAACTCCCCAAATTTCAGGGTTTTAAGGGAAATTTACCTAAGGAAAGACGAAGGGGGAGGAAAGCAAAATACATATTTTTATCACGGGTAGGGTACCCATTTCAATTGACAAGTGGGGACACCTGGAGGAATGAGAAAATGAGTGAGGATAGGCAGTTGCTTTAAATGACTGCCACTAGACTCTGCCTTAAAATAAATATCATGAACATTGCTGTTCCTGGCTATCTGTTTTTGTTTGGTTTCTTTCATTTTCTAGGAGGGTCATGAATCAACTTAAGATGCTATCATTTCCTAGGAGGAATGAGCAAGCGTTTTTTTTTCCCGTGTAAGCCCAAGATGACCCGATTTCCACAATTATTTCACAAGAGTCATAACTTCTCGGTTCCACTTCAGAACGAATATTGTGTGCTGGTGTTTAGAAATGTCATCACACAAAACAAGAGTCTACTACCATATAAAAATTGCATCCAAATAGTTAGTGATCTTGTCGGATCTATAAAAACCTGCAAATTGGTTCATCTGTATGACTTTTGTGAAATTTACTTCTCCAAACTGAGGAATATATACAATGAAACCTGAACATATTCTCTATGTTCTTTCCACTAAACAACAGTATTAAAATGCTTAATTTTCTAAAATACTTGCAGTAACCATGTTTTTATTTGACATCCATGTCACTACTCAAAGATACAAAATGAACTGCTTGTATTACCTTTTGTTCAACGAGCTGTTGTAGTTAGCTGATGTGTATAAGGAGGAAAAAAACGCTTAAAATATATTTTGGAAGCACTCTTGTTGAGCTTTAAATCTTACTTGGTATGAGATCTAAAACAATTTGCTTATTCATTACCTTCTTTTCCTTTCTACAAAGAGTACTTCACAGGAAATTGCCTTTTGTTGTCTTTGACAGGGAAGAGTCATGAGCTAGTGGAATATAGAGGAGATGCTCCTGAAGAAATTGACCCATACTTATTCTTTTTTGAACAAAAGTGATCATAAACTTGAAGCTCCACAGAAACATTCAGACCAAGAGGTCAGTGTACCCTTTCCACACTGCCCACTCACGAAAATGTTTGTATGATGTATGTGCATATGTATTTATTAATATTATTTTAAATTCCGGTAAACAATTCAATCCATCTTCAATGTCTCCTCTTCAATGTATACCCCAACTGTGGTATGTATGAAGATTGACAGTGATGTCCTTAGGTTATGTCCGTACTTGGTTCCGTTCGGTTCCGTTCTTTGCTTCTACGAGAGCTTACTGCTAACTGTTACTGTTGGCTTTTAGCGGGGAAGAGTGATCAATTGATGGATAGTAAGAGCAGATGCTTGCTTAGAAATGGATCAATATTTACAAGATTGTGACTTAAGAAATTCATTGTCAGTTTTTGTATGTCACATGTTTAGCATAGGAGAAATATTAAACGCGGTGTTGACTTGTGCTCAATCTGTATTTTATTCATATTACTTGATTGAGCCATCCATGAACAGGCGCTTGATATAAATTATCACCATTATGTTGTAATTGTTCGAACATCCCTTCTTCAAGTTTTGTAATTGTGGCCGTCTGCCTGTTGGTAATAAGCCGATGAATCTCTGATTGACAATATTTGACAAGTTGAGGACTTGAGACCAAATTTTGAGGCATGTGTAATTAAGTGCACATCTCATGCTTGAATTTTCATTGCTATGAACTTTTCATGTCGCTACATGCATGCCTGATTTATCATTGCTGTGAACTATCACAGAAATGGTCATTTCTCTCAGTTTGTCCTGAATTGGAGAAGAAAATTATACTTTTGATAACACGCATGCATGACCGCCGGCTATTCTATCATTTTTATACAACTTTTGTATCGGAGGACATATTTCTCTCTTTTTCAGTTGTATGTTTTACACCTTTGGCAGTTGCGTTCCAATATATGTACCTTGTTCTTCGCATTTGTATCTCACTTGAGAACATGAGAACTCAACATGATTACTCCCCATGCTATCTTGCATCAAATATGCAAAGCCAAGTAAAAGAAGAGAGAAAAAAACGTGTATCCGTTGCATGCCTATAGCTCGAGAGATGACTTGTCGATGAAGCATGATCATTCAGCTTCGACTCCAATGGACTTTTAACTAAAGAATTTTGGTTCTAGATTTCTCTTAGTGGACTAAGTCTCATTAAGTAGTTTCTATTCGCATAAACTTTAAACGAAAACAGTTGGTTTTCGCATAAAATGGAGGGTTGGATCCATGTATGGTGGAAAAACTTGATTAAGTAAGATCTTACTAAATCAAAAGGTGCAGGGAAATGAAGGGAAATGGATGGTGGAAGACTAACCTCAACAAGAGCCATGGAAGCTGGTCTTTTAGTGTGTTTCCCACCATCAACAGCATTGAGATATTCTGAGTACTCATCATTAGTGCATCATTCTCAAAATTTGAAATATTCATGATCAGAAACATTTCTGGATCAGATCCATGGAAAGTTGGTTATACGTGAAATGGGTCATGACCCATGCTTCAAGTTGACTCGGCCCAACACATAGATCATTAAGGATTTGGCTTGTATTTGAACCCAAATTGGATTGATTCGTGATTAATAAGCACATTCTGATGAACGTGTTTCTTGCTTAGAGGAACTGACTAGGACTGATCTGATTTGGCGACTATTTTCCCACTGAAAAACGAAGATATGCTAGACTCTACTAGTTTAGTACAATGGTTGGTCATAGTATACGTCCCCTTTCAAACTTGGGGACTAAATTCTCCGGATTTCTACATGGAAAACTTAAAAATAATGCAAGTACAATCCAAATCCTAAGCCCACCCAGTATATGCTGGTTAGGTTTCCTGGTCTTGGTGTGTATAAATCTCCATCGTAAGGAAGCAGAGCCTTTTTCATGCTAGGTTTAGATATCCATAATTCTAATATTCGACTCTTCTTCAGGTGTTGTTTGTTTGCGATATTTATGGCATAGATCTCTTCACAGATGAGCAGTTAATTAATGCTATGATCTTGAAACATGCGCGTAAGATAATGATATCGACATTGTGTATAAAAATGTCTACGATTTCAAATGGATGATATATAAGTAGATTCCGCTAACATGCATGTTCTTTTAGAATTCTGTTATTTTCTCTTTCTAGTTTATACATAAACATGGGTTCACCTCATGTTCAAACACATGCCTAACCTTGTATTATTAGCCTAATCACTTTAGTTAAGCAAGGTCAATGCGATTTGAACATATATATTAACATCTGTCACGCTCATTTGTCTTTCACTATCTAAAGCACAAACATAAACCTCTTATCCAGGCAACTTGACCTCATCTTAGTCATCCATACAATATTCAAGTACCCCTAAAGAGGGTACTTACAAGATTAGGTTATTCTTACTTCACCTAAAGGATCATAAGTCCACGAGTTGCACATCTCCAGAGACAGAGAAATCAAGCTCTTAACTAACAACCTAAGCAGGATGTTGTAACCCTTTATCCTTAATCGAAATCTGACCAAATATTGCATATTTAAAGGAGCTGTTTAAACCAACTATCCCTAAATTGGCAAAGGCAAGGCTGAAGGCAGTTGAGACCTCAATATAATACACCATCGGAGTCTCTCAGAGCAGTTACAACCTTTGGTTAGATTACATTGGGCCTTGTCTCTTAGGCTTAACTAATACTGTCTCTTGCATGTCTTGGTATAAGAACTAAGGTCATGATATTTTGTCTCGCGCTGATATTAATAGACTTTCTCAACTCAGCTTCTTTGCAATCTTCATACTGAATATTCTTTGCTCATATTATAAAGAAGATTTGGTAGTCTGTTCTTTGTTGTCATCTTGTTTTATAGTTGTTGATGGCTCACTTTTTCTTTTATTTTTTTTCCTTTTTTTTTTTCTTTTTTGGCATAATATGCAGCAAAAGATACAGTTACTAAACATCTTAATCCTAAGAATACTTGGTTGTCAGAGGGAAGCCCTACATACTATAATTAAGCATTGTATTACTCATACATGTTCAAAAGAGTGCTTTATACATGTTCAAGTTAGATATTGGTCTTGTACATTTTCATTCTCAAATTTCAATCCAATTATAGGCAGGTTGACGCAATGTAGTGTCCTCCCAAAGCAATACTTCTTTATGCTCTATCAAGGATAATAATGTTTCTTTCCTTTGGAATTTCCCCTTCATAATTTTCCTAGCTAGGGGTCTAGGCTCTAGCTCTTTTGAGATAACCTATTCTCCGAGTCTTCTTTAAGCTTGCCACATTAGTTTCCCTGGCAATGGTACATCTGGAACCTTGAACCCTTTTTATGTGCCTTTAGCTACTTAAACTAAACTTAAAATGGTATTCAAATAATAATCTATCATGCCGTAGAAATATAACATCTGTGACACAACTGCCAAACCTCGTTTTATTCTAACGCATCATTTAGCATCATTTCATCTTTCCCAAGAGGCAATGAGGTAATAATTTGTGTTAGGGTTTCATCACTACTAGAAAACCCTAATGTACTGGCCGATAGTATCATATTTTTTGAATGGTTTATAACCGAAATAATTAGTACCAAAGCAACTTTAATCATCTTTAACAAGAGGGATTTCTAGGATCTGGTGTTTCCATTTTTCCCTTAATGTGGCATCCCATTTGTGATCACAAAGCAGTGGCCCTACTGTAGTTTACGTTCGTTTTTTTAAAGACTATCTACGTTATCGCACCCTGTGGTGACTCTTGGAGAGGCTCTCTTTTCCAGCCTATGCTTGATGACAAAGCAACTTTGCTTGTGGATTAATTAAATGAAGTTTTTGGAGTGGTATATGTAGATATAGTATGAAAATGGTATCTTCTTCTAGTTGTAATGATGGCTAAGGAGAAAGGTATTGTGAGTAGGTCCTGCCCTTCTCTCAATCTCTTTCTCACCATCATGAGACCCAAGAGATCCTCTGGAGAATCATCTTAAGGGTCAATGCTTTTAAACCCTTGTGGCCAATATAACTGCAGCCTCTCCTAGCTAATTAAAATTTCAATTGCTTATATCTGATGCAACCCTTAGGTCACAGGGGGTTATAGGATGTTGAAACATAGGAGGAGGATTACTATAAAGTTGTCTGAGATGCTAATGTACAAGTGGTTTGTCATTGTGTACTGCGTTAGAAAAATATGAAATAAGATTGATCAAAGTTTTCTTTACAAAAAGGAAAGGTTATGCTTATGGGAAAGTAACACATGGTTTAATGAATGAGAAAGGAGAGCAAAAGGAAGACAATGAATGACCCTTATACCAATATCTTGTCCATGGGGCCCCACATGTGACCCTAGGGGTACACCAAGCTTCAGAAGACCTGGGTCAATGAACTATGTCAACCACTTGGTTACATGTATTGCACAAATCTATTTACTCAATGATTACAAAATTTGGGATTGGTCTTCAGAGAGTGACAAAAGATTATCTAGGGTTGAGACTAGGACACTAGTTTTTTCAACTTGCAAAAATTTCAGAGTCAATTTAATGAGTCTACCTTGGTAGAAAACCTTTGTTGTGGGGGATGGATGTGGTACAAGTTGTTTTTAGAGGATTGGTAAAGAGTAAGTGAGATGAAAGTCACATGAGAGAGGGAAAGAGAGCTCTTTCATGAAGCAAATTCCTTTTTGAGGATAAAATAAAGTTCTTGATAGTGAAGAGCATGCTTGGTTTCCTCTTTAATGTGTCTCTGTTGTATAATGTTCTTATCCTCTTGAAAACTTTTTTTCTAAGCATGTGGATTCAATTGTCAGCCCACAATTTGCCCATCTTATTACCCTACCAAACTGCCAAAACTTGACCTCTATGCTTGACATTTATTAATCCTTGAGATATCTCAATCTCTTGAAAACTACTGACAATGATTTATGTACCTAAAAGGCCACTAGAGGGGTTTAATTATCATGGCCCTGCAATTATTTTTCTCCAGGGAATTTGCTCCTTAACCTCAGCTCTTCAGGTGCCTTGCGTCAAAATCCATGTTGTATATGCATCCACGTAATAAGCAGTGATGCAGCCACGTGCTATACATGCATACATGTATATGTTTTCGTATATGGAATTCTTTTAGGTATTGACTTCAGGAAGAGAAAGTTCAGTTGGCTGGAAGAGGAATCACAAAAATTTTATGTTAAAATTGTTGTGAATGTGTCTCAAATTATCATTCAGGTGAGGCCTACATCAAGTTTAGTGTGAGTCTATTAGTGATGGATTGAAGATTTGAGTCACTTAATGACTATGAGACTGTCAAATGATGAAATATCGGTAGAATGCTTCTTTTGTTGCATAGTACGTACAGTGAGCCTGAATCTTTGGTGCAAGCTTTTTCTCAAGTGTGAAAGAACTACTCCCTCTGTGAGATGCCAAGTACACTTTTCCTGAGGTACTTTATTCTTGTGCATAATCCTTTCACTGAATTGTAAGTCAAGATCCACACTGTTCACTCTTCAAGGGAACAATTATAGCATGTACTTCTTCTCTTTAGAGTTGCAAAACTAATCATCTCCCATCTTAGATAGTTTCAGTTTATGGTTTCTCTTACCTCTGTAATAATGCCAGTCCACTTGCTGATAGTTGAATATTGAGATGATTAATATTGCAATTCTCGTTCAATGTAACACAGGCTGCGCGCTTCTTTTTTCTTTTTCTTTTTGTTTTGCCAGGTGTATATTAAGATCGACGTTAGGCATTGAATCTGTGATCTTCTATATAAGTCGCGTATCTTAATTATGAACACTCTCACCAGTAAAAGTATTCCCTAATTTTGCAGGATTTAAGTAAGCCAAGTTTAATTAGTGTCATGTGATTAAGGAAAATGAAGAAAATTACGGCATGAGAACTAAACCGAACGGAATTTCATCTTATAAACTTTTGAAGTAGGTAGAAACTAAATGAACCTTATCTATTAAGCGTTTTCATTCCTTGGGTTGAATGTCGACATATTTATCTTACATTCACAATATTAGCCAGGCTCAAAACGGACAACGACGTGTATATTTCAACACTGCAAGTTGAATTGCTTACCGCATAATTGATCAAAATTTCAAGAAACTTTCTAGTATAAGTTGACTAATAAGCTACAAAGTCCGCCAATGAAAAATCTAAAAAATATATGCTCTAGTGACTAAAGATATCTGGCCTAGTGACTCAAGTCTATGTGGCAGACACCAAGCGTTGAATATGGGGCGGCTGTTTGAGATCCCATTTGACTTGTTGCTAAGTCCGACGCGTCGCTTTGACACTGGGTGTGTGTTTTGGGAGTGGACCGTGAGAGGCGGGTAACGACCGAATTAGAGAAATATTCCACGCGCCTTCTTCGCTCTCACATAGGAAGTCTTTTCTCAAATCTAAACAAGGAAATGTCAACTACCTCCTTTTCTTAGGATCCAGTTCCCACGTGTGGGGCAGGGGTGGCACGGGTTTCTCACACGGATTCCCTAATCAGAGTGACCCGTTTATTTGCGTAATAGTATCTATGTACTATTATATTAAAAATTTCGTGAGGGTAGAAAAAATTCGAAGGACATTGGGAAATTGCCCTTTATCTCACCAAAGATAAGAGGGCGATTTGGTTATTTCACACAGCTTTTTTTTTTTTTTTTGTTCTCTTTCTTTTTTCTAGAACTTTCCAAATCATATCAGAGAGCTTAGTAATTAAATATCTATTACATTGTATATTATAAGAAGATATAAATATGAAATGATAAAGTTATTTTCCATATAAATAAATATATTAAAAACAACAATTAGAATCTCAATATATTCTAATATAAATTATCAAAAGTGTATATGTAAATACTTATAACAAAAACAATCAAATAAAATAATCTGAAGATAAATTATGAAAAATGACTTTTCTTAATGGCACATTTAGGAAAATTACATCATTTATCCACTTAAAGTATATGTCATAGCCAAATTGGAACAGGGTAAGATAAAATAACACATACTAAATGAAAAATATCATAAAAAGATCTTAGAAATATTTTTGATGCTTTAGGCTATTAAAATAATATAAAAATTAGAGGCTATTAAAATAATATAAAAATTAAAATAATTAAGTTTTAATGTCGATCGCACGTGCAGTATATAATGCTAGTACTTGTAGAAAATAATAAGAAAAAGTTGTGTCAATGCCCCAAAAGCAACATCTTCATGTGCTTGTAGGCTGTCTAAAAATCACTACAGATAACTGATCCTCATCAAATACTGATGATAGAAGTTACAATTCAACGACTTCTAGAAGGCTACAATTAGAAGATTTTCACGTAGATCGAGAAATGTTACAATTCAACGACCTTCACGACAACCGATGAAAGCTTTACAATCAACAGCGAGAGTTACAATCTAACGAATCCCACATTTTAAAGAGTCAAGACAAAGATTACAAAACGACAATCTTTGCAACGCTCTAACAAAAGAGACTACAAGTTGACGGTCTTTTCAGACCAAAACGTGGAGGTCCTCCCCATGTGTTAGCAACAAGACGCAGAGCCCGTAGCTGTGTCCCAGAACGAGACGCAAAGCTCAAAAGCTGTGTTGCAACATCAAAACACAGAGGTCCTCCCTGCGTTGCAACATCAAAACGCAGAGGTCCTCCCTGCGTTGTAACATCAGAACGCAGGGGTCAGACCCGCGTTTTCTGTGTTTGACTGGTTCAAACAGAACCTGAACGGTTTCAAAACCGTATATCCACTTAATGGGGTCGGTTACACCCCATTATGAAGAGATTTATGGGGGGCGGTTACAGCCTATTCAGCCTCATTAAGGAGCAAATTAAGGGGACGGTTATACCCCTTAATCCCCTTTAAATAGCTAAAATTTTAGCTTAGTGAGGAGGCTCTCTCTTTTGGATCGGTTAGTTTTGGGGAGCTCAGAAAATTGCCTAAAGAGATCGGCATTTTCATCTGCAACCGAAGGTCTTCTTCAGCAACAGAGGTCTTTGGAGCTTTAATACTTGGGCTTTTAACCGATTTCTCGGTTTAAAATCAACTCTTTTATAGAGTTTAAACTCTCTCTGGGTTATCAACTCGTTAAGCGTTTCAAACTTGCTATGCAAGTTCTCCTCGACTTCGAGTCAAGAGGTAAAGACAACGTTCCATAAGGTGAAGCGTTCGGATCGTCAAGAAAAGTAAACTCAACGCAAGCATTCGAATGAGGCATTCCATCGACACCAAAAAGAACCCAGGTTAAACAAAGGGAAGGATATCTGTCGATCTTTCTTTCTTTTGTAAATCAAAAATCCGATACAAGATTGTAATTTCTTTTTCTAAGTTTGTTAGAGAAAGAATGCATTGAGAGAATTGTAATTAATTCTTTTTCTAAGTCTATTAGAGAGAATACTACAAATTCAATTCTCTATTTTCCTTCTTTTAATTTTTCCCACCAAACAAAAGATGGCGACTTCACTGGGGACTAGCTTTTTCACCGATGAAGAAGTGGTGGCGCAATCTAACACCAAGTTCGCTGGAATGACCGTTGATCATTGAGTTCGATCAAGCCAAATATGAGGAATTACTCTCCTCCGGATCCCTTAGCCCCAATGCTATGTGTAAGATCTGCAAAGTCTCTAAGGAAACTAAAGCTCCAGTTATGACCGACTCGTCAAAGGACTATCTCCTATAGGGGTTGCACTGTTGATAGAGTCCCATGTTGTGGGCTTGTCTAAAAATTATTACAGATAGTAGATCTCCATCAAACACTAATGATAAAAGTTATAATTGGACGGCTTCCAAAAGGCTACAATTTAAAACCTTTCACGTAGATCAATGAATGTTATAATCTGACGACCTTCACAACAACCGATAAAAAGCTTTAATTTAATAAGCCTTCAAAATCAACATTGGGAGTACTTACAATCTGATGACTTTTATATTTTCAAGGAGACAAGACGAATGTTATAAGATGATAATCTTTACAATGCTCTAGCAAAAGAGACTACAAATTAACGGTCTCTTCAATTCAAAACGTACATATCTCTCAAACCGTAAAGAATTTGGCGAAACAGACGGGAGAAAACCGAACACTTTAGGTTGGTTTGGTCGGCTCCGTCTTGTCGAGATAGTCGATTTTTATATATAATTCGTCCAATTCTAACTTACAGTTTGAAAGTTATAATCTGTTCTTCGCAGCAAGTCATGTTATAAAGTCTATCTGCAAGACGGGACTTTCCATGAACATTGGACTTCGCCTGAAGCTCACCTCTACATTCCAGAGTCGAAACAATGCAACCACTACTTTCTCATCAACAAAACGTAGCTTTTTTAACCGCAAACGCAGCACAAATGCATCTTCCAGGCACGCGTTTACAGCCGCTGACACAGCTCAAATCTAGCCGCTAACGTAGCTTCCAGACCATGCGTTCGAACACAGGTTCACACCCAGAACGCAAATCACTACGTTTGACTCATTCAAATGGTTCCAAAAACTGTTTTCTACCTACGATCTGGGGAGTGGTTTAAGGGGCCGTTACACCCGATTAATAGGGCAATTAAGCCCTCGTTAAGGAGCGGATTAAAGGGCAGTTACACCTAAAAATCCCTTATAAATAGCTAAAAATTCAGCTTAGTTCGGGGCTGCTTCGGATCCTCTTTTCGGCAACAAAGAAGAGATCTTTTAGCAGATGATCAAAAGAGCTTGAATCTTTTAGAGATCGGTATTTTTCCTCTACAACCGAAGGTCTTATTCAGCAACAGAGATCTTTGGAGCTTTCTCCCTTGGCTTACAAACTAATTTTTGGTTTAAATTAACTCTTTTACAGAGTTTTAAACTCATTTTGAGTTCTTAAACTCGTCAAGAGTTCTGTTCAACTTACCACGTAAGTTCCCCACGACATCAAATCTGAGAGGAATAGACTTTGTTCCAACGAGATGAAACATGGATCGTCAACGAGAAGCAAACTCGATACAAGTTTCGAGTAAGGCATCTCATCGACACTAAGAAGAACCCAGATTAAACAAATGGAATGATCTTCGTCAACCCTTCTTTCTTTTGTAAATCAAAAAACCGATCGAGAAAATTTGTAATTTCTTTTCTAATTCTGTTAGAAAGAAGTTGTATCAAGAGAATTGTAATTAATTCTTTTTCAAAGCCTGTCAGAGAGAATAATAAAAGTTTAATTCTCAATTGTCTTCTTTTAATTTTCCCACCAAACACCTCTCTGAAGGAGAAGACTTAGCTTTGACTAAACTCATCAATCGAGTTTAAGGTTCCACGCCCGTACCTAAACAACGGGTATCGGGTCACAAGAGGCTTATCATCATGACTAACCTGATCAGTACAGAGGGCGACGTCACTACAAAAGCCTTAAAATAGGCTAAGAAGAACTTCACTCAATGAAGGAGAAGATCTCGACGACGAGCACAACTCCGAGAAAGCCGATCTCTCAAGCAACGCGAGCCTTGCGTTTGTGAGCCGAAACGTGATCCTAAGCTCTGCTTTTCTGTTTCGAAAGAAAAGCCTCGCGTTCATGAGCCCAAACGAGAATCTCGTGTGAACCAAGTTGAACGCAGCCCTCAGTGGCGTGTTATACAAACAAAATGCAGCCCTCAGAGGCACGTTTTACAATCAAAATGTAGTCTACAGGGGCGCGTTATTCAAGAAAAATGTAGTCCTCAAGCCTGCGTCTCACCTTCAGAACATAGCTCTTAAGCCTACATTTTACAATCAGAACGTAGCCCCCAAGACTGCGTTGTTCAACTCAAACGTGACCCTCAGGGGAGTGTTTCCCAAATTAAACGCAGCCCTTAGGGCCGCGTTTCACAAGCAGAACGTAGCCCGCAGCGGTGCGTTGTACAAACAAAACATGACCCTCGTATTTATTGCGCGATGTGTCAAGTCGTGTCCAGAGTAACCGACATGGACTTTAAACAACAGATTTAGGCCCGAGTAATAAAATCCAATACAGAACCTGCTGTATACCATGGAGCTTCGGGGCACTACCCCGAATCCTGCTGAGGGGTCGTCCACTCCACCCGGACCCCCCAGCTAGGGGCCCGTCGCCCCCTATACCCTCGGCTCACTGACCGGGCAGCAAGACCCCATACTGGGTCGTTCGTAGCACGACTAGATTGATGGGCGGACATAAGAAGTCTACGGAATCAAGGCATCTCAACAAGATCCATGTTCACCAAGAGTCATTCTCATCTAATCATAGGTAGGGGGTACCAATTCAAACCTCACGATCAGTGATTAATTCTTCTCGAGTCTTTGTAACAAATTTGAGAGAGTTCATATCGAGAGAAAGACCGATGCAACGAGTCGTTCGTTTCATCCAATGTGAACGACTGGTTTCTACGATCCTCTCGGGATGTCAATGTTGCTCACATGCGGCCAAAACGTTGGGGTTCGACAGATTAATGAACGTTACTTTGCTCGACAAATGACGACGTTCGCACAGGAAGAAGATTTCAGAGGATGAATACCTTGGAGTTACTTCTAACATGATTGGTAGAGGGAAATCATCAATCCTTAATCCTGATGAGTCAGAGATGAACAGGTCTCTAAACTTCAAAGAGATCCTAAATGAGTTCGAGGAAATCTACCAACATACTCGAACTCGAAGGGGAGTCATACCTCTTGTCGATTATCGAAGATTGGCTAGAGGAACTATATCCGATGGTGAGCATTCGGCTATTACATAATCTCAATCCTCTAGCTCTTTTGTAGAACATGAGAGCTACACTTATATGACGGAAAACCATGAAGATCTTGTGAAGAGACTTGATGATCAGTAGGCCATGCTCGAATCACAACAGGAGGCTATCAATAAACTCCGGATCCTGATGACTTAATATGTCGTAGACATGGCCAAATCTCAGAAGACAAATTTACCGCCAAGGCAAGAATCTTTCCAAAGAGGAAGAAGATCTTTATCCCGACCTCACACAAGCAAAGGAAAGGGAAAAGTGGTTGATGGTGCTGCTTCTGACCAAGAAGCCTACAACCTGGAATCTTCCTCTAATGAAGAAAGAGAGACTGAGAACGAGCAGAATCTCTAGTCTGTCAAAATGAAAGAATTAGAAACCCGCCTCAATACCATTGCTAACAGAAGTGAACTCCAAGATGAGAGAGTTGTTAGACCCTATCCCGTTGAATGAGATGCAACCCCTTATCTTCTAAAGTTTAAAGTCTCGACGCTACAAACTTTTGACGGCACGGGATTACCAAATAAACATATCTATCATTTCAAATCACAGACTGAAAATGTGATATCAAACGACTTCATACTGGCTCGATTGTTCATTGGCACCTTTAAGGTAGTTGTCTTTGAATGGTTCAGGAAACTGTCTGCCGGATATATCTAAAAGTGGGTAGATCTAGAGAGGTTCTTCTTGCCTAGATTTTTCGAAGTTGACACAGAAGTGTCTATCCCTACCCCTTCTCGCCACTAAGCAGAAGAAGGGAGAGCCCATCAAAACCTTCGTTAAAAGGTTCTGAAGCATGGCTCTTCGATGCCCGACAGGTATGACACAGTCTACACTGATAGAAACCTGTCAACACAACTTACAAACCAAACTCCTAGCCTGAATGGGAGTTGCAAAATGTTATTCCTAGAGACAACTAATCTCTCAAGACGAACATGCTCAAAAAATTATTGCTAGGCTCAAAGACGAAGAACAAAGTAAACAGAATCAACCTGAACAATAGGACCAAGCCTAATCTTCTCAGTCAGAAAGGGAAGATACTACGGACACTGAAGCCAATTCTCTTTAATAGAATAGTAGTTCCATAAAACTATCACATTAACAGTCATCTATGATAGTCCATCAACTTGTCAATCATCTTCAATAGGATTGCAGGTCTAAAAAACTATCACGTTAACAGTTACATCTGATAGTCCATCAACCTGTCAATCATCTTTAATAGAATGACGGGTCCACAAAGCTATCACGTTAATAGTTACCTCTGATAGCTAAACTCTTTAGATAACAACCTGTTGTGCGATGAGCCTCTATTCTAATCATAGTCGTTATACTCCAATGTCACTGAACAACTTGACGGATAGTGGCCCACTAGGCAATGTTCCCTGTCTACCCTCTTTTTCCCCTTGCACTTGTTCAAGACTGGGGGTTAGTTTATTTGTGGTCCACTGGATTATGAGTAATAAATTTCATGAATTGTCATGTTCAATAGATACCTCTGTCAACCACAAAATCCACAAACATCATCGAGTTAACATTACACTTCTGGCGATTAACATCCTCGTGGAATATGAATTCAGTTTGCATCATTCCTAATTTATCACGTTAACAATACACTTCTGACAATTAACTTATCAATTATTGTCAATAGGATGATAAGTCCTCAAAGTTGCTCCGATCACAATACATTCATGTCACGTTAACATTATACCTCTGACAATCAACTTATCGACTCTCTCCAATAGAGCGATAAGTCCTCAACATTGCTCCGATTGCAACACATTCCTGTCACGTTAACATTATACCTCTGATAATCAACTTATCGACTCTCTTCAATAGAGTTATAAGTCCTCAACGTTGCCCCGATCACAGCACATTCATGTCACGTTAACATTATACCTCTGATAATCAACTTATCGACTCTCTCTAATAGAGTGATAAGTCCTTAACGTTGCCCTGATCGCAACACATTCCTGTCACGCTAATATTACACATCTGACAATCAACTTATCGATTCTCTCTAATAGAGCGATAGGTCCTCAACGTTGCTTCGATCACAATAAATTCCTGTCATGTTAACATTACATCTCTGACAATTAACTTATCGACTCTCTTTAATAGAGAGATAGGTCCTCAAAGTTACTCCGATCATAACAAATTCCTTTCATATTAATAATATACCTTTGACAATCAACTTATCGACTCTCTCCAATAGAGCGATAGGTCCTCAAAGTTGCTCTGATTGTAACAAATTCCTGTCATGTTAATATTATACCTTTGACAATCAACTTATTGACTCTCTCCAATAGAGCGATGAGTTCTCAAAGTTGTTCTAATCGTAACATATTCCTGTTATGGTAATATTACACCTCTGACAATCAACTTATTAATCCTCTTTAATAGGATGATAAGTCTACAAAATTACTCCGATCGTAACAAAACCTGTCATATTAATATCACACCTCTGACAAAACTAACTTGTTAATCCTCTCCAATATGATGATAAGTCTACAAAATACTGTTATGTTAACACCACACCTCTAACAGTCAAACTACCAATGAACTTGCTAATTCTCTTTCAACAAGGATAGCAAGTATTCAATAAAGATTCCCCAGTGGATCAAAGACTTTCTGGAATTATCATAACAATAATAAATAAAATTTTTGAATTTTACTCTAAGTGAAAATTTGTGCTAAGTTAATATTACACATCTCGCGCTTCCAACTTTTTTTTAGTGTTTCAAGTGCAATCATAGCACAGGAAGAAACAATGTCACTTTTTAATAAGTGCTTCAATGTTGTTCTTAACAATAGGGCAAATGCAAAATTAAGTCTCTGAGCCCATCGGATCAAAAGATACGAGCTGAGACTTGATATCAAAGAGTTTCTCCTGCCGAGCAGCTTGCACCGTCTCTTCAGCTCTTTTCCAGAGTTCATCTTCGGTTAGCATCACAGTAGCAGCTTCTTTTTTTAGTCTTCTCAAAAGTCTATGTATTCAATATCATAACAGGTTGTTATAATAACACCAAAATTCATGCCTTACACGTATGAGAGACTTTATCACGATCTCTAATTAGAGATAAGCCTACGCCTAACACGCGTTGCCGATTAATCTTTTCCTATAAAAATAACAAAAATCTATGTATTTAATATCATAGCATCAAGTCTAAAAGAATTTATTCTTTTAGCACAATGTTATATGTGGAACTGACGTAGACAATCCACATGCTAGCCCGATTCAAACGGTAGTCGGTAAAGGCTTATCAAATCCGTTGATGGCTGGGGATTTGTTAAAATCCTATGAATATTTGCAGGCCCATCAGCTTAATGGATGTGAGCTAGGACTTGAAACAGATAAGTTAAAAACAAGTCTCAAATACTTTGTCAAAAATGCATGAAGGCCACCTCCACGTCTCAAGTAAAAATGCTGATGTTAGACCCGCGTTGCAAATAACGCAACGCCGAGGTCACACTCGCGTTTAAAATTTAAAATGTAAGGGTGAGACCCATGTCTCAAGTTCAAAACGCAAGGGTCTATCCCCGCATTTAGAAGTAGGATTATGACACATACCTTTACACAGGTCCCGTTCAGTAAATTTCTACAACCAAGTTCACGATGCCTTCGTAACGGACATAGTGAACAATCATTCAATAGATTTTGAGATACAAACTATTCCGAAAATTCGTTCCAGTCAACCGCAAACTTTTAAAAACTTTTTAGGGGGGTTCTGTAGGCTGTCTAAAATTCACTACAGCTAGCTGATCCTCATCAAATACTGATGATGAAAGTTATAATTCGACGACTTTCAGAAGGCTACAATTAAAAGATTTTCACGTAGATCGAGAAATGTTACAATTTAGCGACATTCACGATAACCAATAAAAACTTTGATTAAATAGTCTTCACAATAAATAACGAGAGTTACAATCTGATGAATCCCATGTTTTAAAGAGCTAAGTAAAGATTATAAGATGAAAATTTTTGCAATGCTCTAACAAAAGAGACTACAAGCTGACGGTCTCTTCAGACCAAAACATGGAGGTCCTCCCCCGTGTGTTAGCAACAAGACGCAGAGCCCATAGCTGCATCCCAGAACGAGACGCAAAGCTCAAAAGCTGCTTTGCAACATCAAAATGCAGAGGTCCTCCATGCGTTGTAACATCAAAACGTAGAGGTCCTCCTTGCGTTGCAACATCAAAACGCAGATGTCCTCCCTATTGCAACATCAGAACGCAGGGGTCAGACCCGCATTTTCTCCGTTTGACTTGTTTAAACAGAACCTGAACGATTTCAAAACCGTATCTTCACTTAATAGGGTCGGTTACACCCCATTATGGAGAGATTTATGGGAGGCGGTTAAACCTCATTCAGCCCCATTAAGGAGCAAATTAAGGAGGCAGTTATACCCCTTAATCCCCTTTAAATAGCTAAAATTTCATCTTAGTGAGGGGCTCTCTCTTTTGGATCGGCTGGTTTTGGGGAGATTAGAAAATCGCCTAAAAAATCGACATTTTCCTCTACAACCGAAGGTCTTCTTCAGCAATAGAGGTCCTTGGAGCTTTAATACTTAGGCTTCTAACCAATTTCTCAGTTTAAATTCAACTCTTTTATAGATCGAGTTTAAACTCGCTCTGAGTTATCAACTCGTCAAGAGTTTCAAACTTGCTACGCAAGTTCTCCTCAACTTCGAGTCAAGAGATGAAGACAACGTTCCACGAGGTGAAGCATTCAGATCGTCAACGGAAAGTAAACTCGACGCAAACATTCGAGGGAGGCATTCCATCAACACCAAGAAGAACCCAGGTTAAACAAATGGAAGAATCTCTGTCGATCTTTCTCTCTTTTATAAATCGGGATTCCGATACAAGAAGATTGTAATTTCTTTTTCTAAGTTTGTTAGAGAGAGATTACATTGCGAGAATTGTAATTAAATCTTTTTCTAAGTCTGTTAGAGAGAATACTACAAATTCAATTCTCCATTTTTCTTTTTTCAATTTTTTCCACCAAACAGTATTGCACCCCCTTTACTTTTTTCTCATGTGGTTCAGCCCCAAGAAGTATGGCATCTTGTGCTGCAGCCCTCTTTTAGCAATTATTACTTGCCAGCTAATCATAGAGAGAGGAGAAAAAATACAAAACCCCAAAATACCCTTATCTACTCTATTCTTTCATGTTAGGTCTATTTAGAGTTCATGTTAGGTCTATTTAGAGTTCTTGTTAGGTCTAATTTTAGCTCAATTTAATTCATATTAAGTCTAATTTAATGTTAAGTCTAATTTCATGTTAAGTCTAATTTAATTCATATTAAGTCTAATTTAATTTCTTTTAAGTCTAATTTAAATTATGTTATGTCTAATTCAACTTATTTTAAGTCTAATTTAATTGGACTTAACATAAAATTAGATTTAAAAAATTAAATTAGACTTAACATGATTTAAATTAGACTTAAAAGGAATTTAACATGATTGAAATTAGACTTAAAATTTGTGTTAGGTATAATAAAAGTCGTGTTAAGTCCAATTCATGTTAGATCTAATAAAAATTCGTGTTAAGTTTAATTTCATGTTAGGTCTAATAAAAGTTCGTGTTAGTTCTAATAAAAGTTCGTGTTAGTTCTATTTCGTGTTCATGTTAGTTCTAACTCATGTTAGGTCTAATTGGTGTTCATGCGTTAGTTCTATTTCGTGTTCGTGTTAGTTCTAACTCAGTTCATGTTAGTTCTAATTTATAAATTAGAACTAACACGAATTGTGTTAGTTCTAACTCAATTTGTGTTAGTTCTAACACAGTTCGTGTTAGTTCTAACTCAGCTCGTATTAGTTCTAACTCATGAATTAGAACTAACACGAACTGAGTTAATTCTAACAAAGTTCATGTTAGTTCTAATTCATAAATTAGAACTAACACGAACTGAGTTAGAACTAACACGAACACGAAATAAAACTAACATAAACACAAATTAGACCTAACATGAGTTATAACTGACACGAATACGAAATAGAACTAACACGAACTTTTATTAGAACTAACACAAACTTTTATTAGACCTAACATGAATTAGACTTAACATGAACTTTTATTAGACCTAACACGAAATTTTAAGTCTAATTTCAATCATGTTAAATTCCTTTTAAGTCTAACTTAAATCATGTTAAGTCTAATTTAATTTTTTTAAAGACTAATTTCATGTTAAGTCTAATTTAATTTTTTAAAGACTAATTTTATGTTAAGTCCAATTAAATTAGACTTAAAAACAAATCGAATTAGACATATCATGATTTAAATTAGACTTAAAAGGAATTAAATTAGACTTAATATGAATTAAATTGGACTTAACATAAAATTAGACTTAAATTGGACTTAATATAAATTAAATTGAGTTAAAATTAGACCTAACAAGAACTCTAAATAGACCTAACACGAACTCTAAATAGACCTAACATGAAAGAATAGAGTAGATAAGGATATTTTGTGGGTTTTTTTTTTACTTTTTATACTCTCTCTATGCTTAGTTAACATGTAATAATTGCTAAAAGATGACTGCAGCACAAGATGTTACACTTTTTGGGGCTGAACCACATTGGGAAAAAGTGAAAGGGTTGCAACACATGAAGATGTTGTTTTTGGGGTATTGACACAATTTTCCCAAATAATAAAGTCAAATGGTAAGATGAAACTATTAACGTGAGATAGTTTTGACACGGTACTCAAACGCTAATCAACATTGTCCATCTTCAATTGCAAGTTGCACGATTTGTGTATAATTTTTATGGTCACTATATCAACTATTTATAAAATTGGATAGTTTTAAAAGCGTCCTTGAAGCTAGAGCATTAAAATATAGTTGATCCATGGTTCATAAGAGTTCAAAATATCCAAACTTATATATACATAAGTTTAGTGACACTTGAACAAAATAAACTATGTAGATCATGGATTTAACTTACCAATTGAGCTAGCACTTTCTCATCATATCGTTATCATTGTTATTATACATGCGTGTAAACACATAATAAGTTATTCATCTTTCGTCCTTGATCAAGTAGTTCAATGGTGGAGATACTAAGGGGTTATAGTGAGAGGTGTGGGATTCAAGATTAGAATATTTGTCATAATTTGGTTCGAACTTGCCCAAATAAGTAATATATTCATATATCGCGAGATGATACAACTATTTAGAATGTGTCCAAAGGCTTAGAAAATGCAAGGACAATCACTTCTTTTTTTAATTTATACTAATTTTTATGCACGTGCAATGCATGCTATTAAATATTAAAATAATTTATTTTTTATTTTATTACTATAAATAAGTCAGATTCGTTTTAATTATTAGATTTACTATAATTTTTATTTAAATATTATAAAAAATTGATGTAATGGATTTTTATGCTAAACTAGGATCAATATACTTAACTGGGATATCATAATTGATTTTCGCAGAAAAAGATATCAGCTGACATAATAATATCTTTAAGCAAAATAGTAAAAGAAAATAAGTTAAATTGATACTACATGTCATATTCTAAACTCTACTAATACCAAGTTATAGTATGGAGTCAATGATGAATAACAATATCATTATGAACTATAGTTCTAGCAATAAAAAATAATATTTTTTATTACATTAAAAATAGAATTACATTGTACTTTTCAACATTATAAGCTCATATTTTATAATAAACAATCTCAAACGCAAACATAAAAAAAAAGAAATATGATAAACATAATATATATGAGATCTCAGCCTACATTATTTGATAGACTTAAAATAAAAAATAAAAAATAAAGATTAATGATAACTATAGTATAATTTTATGTGATAAAAGCAATCACATAAGCATACAAAAATACTACAAATTTGTATAAAAATTCCTTCTAAAAATTCCTAATTTTACTCAAAAATTAAGTTATAGTATAAAATGTTCAAAAAATATTATCATTTATTCTTTTTAGTTTATAATTTATTTGAGCCGAGATCAATCTTTCTCCACCTTTATCTTATTATTAGGGGATTCTAGAGTAGCGCCTTTATCATCTACATCAATTGTGATATCAACTTGGAGTTGAATTTATTGAAATTAATCTCTTCAAATAATAAAGTCCAACACCAAAATTAACCTATTTGTCTTCTGCTCACCCCTCAAAAATCGTAACCCTAATCCATGAATTGGGTTTGTTCATAATGAAGAACAAAAGACAATGTCAAGAGACAAAAAAGAAAAAAAGAAGGAATTGAATAAGAATCGCTAGGTTTGTACATGATAAAGAAAAAAAGATAATATAAGAGTCCAGAAATATATTAGGATATACTTGGATCAATTAAATTATATTATTACTCATAATTGATATGTATAAGAGACAAAACGTGTTGACAACCTTAAATTATAAAACAAGATGTATGTGTTCTTTAACATAATTTTTTAATACAAGCAACCCACATGATTAATTTTGAAAATCTCTTAGTTTTGTGGAAGAGTTTGGGTGTAAATAACAAATATTAAATTATCTAATCTGATTAAAGTAGGATCATATAAGTTAACCTTATACATGAAATTTATTTTAACAAAAACTCATATATAAGTATTATAATTGGCATTAAGATCAAAGATACATGTGATATTATGTTTAACTTTTATACAAACAATATCTATTGAAATAATAATTAAACTTTATGATCTAAAAAGAAATCAAATATACAATATAATTAATTATTTTAAAATAATCTAATCTAATTTAATAAGAAGAAAATATATGAAAGTACTGTGAAAGTTGTTGCAATTTTATAATTCATAATTCTTAAACAATCTAATCAATTATAATAAGAATAAAATAACAAAGACACATACTTGTTGAAGAAGATAAAAGTATTATGAAAATTATTGTACTTTTTTTTATCTAAAAAAAGATTAAATATACAATATAATTAATTGCTTTAAAATAATCTAATCTAATCTAATAATAAAGGCACATGCTTGTAAAAGGAGATAAAAGTGCTATAGAAATTATTGTAATTTCTTGGCTTATATATATTGATATATGATGTTGCATGTGAGAGAATAACAATGATAAATAGAATTCTATTTAAATAATAATAGTATAATAAAAATTTGAAACTAACTATGCAGTACTTTGAACTACTTTAATTTTAGTCAGTGAGAGATCACCACTTTGTGTGTAATTATTAATCATATAACATGTGAATAATTGTTTGCAGATTGGCATTATTAAATTATGTAGCATGTGAATAATTGTTTAACAGTTTGATCATTGATCACATATAAGAGCGAGGGGGTTAATTTGGCATTTAATAAATTGTCTAATTAACCTAAGCATACCGTGAACTATTTGAATTTTAGTCAGTAAGAGATCGTCACGCTGTGTGTAATTATTAATCATATATTATGTGAATAATTGTTCTCAGTTTGACATTATTATTCATAAAGCACGTGAATAATTGTTTGCAGTTTGATCATTGATCACATATAAGAGCGAGAGGGGTAAATTTGGTATTTAATAAATCGTTTAATTTACCTAAGCTGCTCTTTCATTCAGGTTTATATTTCAATTTAAACTATATCATTATCTTCATACTATGTATATCTAATAAGAATTCATCAATTTATCAACTTAATCTTACTTAATGGATTAATATTTAAATTTCAAGGGTATTTTTGTTTATTAAAAGATTTTTCCGAACTCGTGCTTTTAAATGGAAGTATGATATGATATGATATTGATCTCTTTATAATCCCAATATTTGTATTATTTGAAGTAAACATTTGCAAGTGCCGTTTGATCATAAGTTGTGAAACCATATCTATAACTTTAAAAGTGTTTGTTATATTAAACAAACTCGTTACTTTCAAATTAGCATACTTAATTAGCCACTTCTCATAATTTAGTGTCGTGGCTAATTCTTTAGGGAGCACATCACAATCCAATACAAATTGTTTAAGGCTCATTCACCAGAGGTCAGCTTTAAGTGGATAATGACACACCACTTGACCTCGCATGCATTTTATTTCTAGACTACAATAATAGAAATAACTGAGCCTCTGGTCATGGAGAAAAAAGTTGCACAGAAGAATTTAGAAGGGAGGAAAAAGACAAAGAGGAAAAATCCGAGGAAGTGGACGGTTGTGACCTAACTTCCTTTGGGGGTGACCAGAAGCGACCGAGAGGTTTCTAAGGTCAATTCATTGATCATTTGTAAGATTTTAAGTCAATGCATCAACCATGAGAGTCAATGTAAATCCTTAACTATGCACAAGTCAATTCCTTACTAGAAATTAGGTTTGTGGAGGTTTGTTTTTGTCTTCATTTTTGGTGTATATCCTAGAAGCAATACTCTAAAAAAAATCACGAAATCTAGATATTTAACTTTGGAACAAACGATTAGTTTTAGGGCCTATGTGGTTGGCCAAAAATCAAGAAATCAAGGAGCCTATTTCCTATAAATTGTTCTGTTTATCTTTTTCCCCCAACCTTTTTTGTTTGTTTCTCACTTCGAAATTAAGAGGGAGGGTGAGGTGACACCCACTTATTGGTTCAGTTGACTCTATTTCTAAGAAATCCATTTTATAGGTTTTTGAAAAGAAATCACTTGAAAACCTATTTGTTAAGTAGTTTTTTGTCAGTTTTTTTAAATAAAATTAACTAAACAACCCTCTTAGACTCCACTACACATTGACTACTCTTCTTTTCGTTGAAAAATATTAAAACTCCAACTGCAAATGCATTCATAGTTAGAAGCACGTTGAACCATATATATAGTTATTTTTCACTTTTGTTTCTAAAATTCTAAGCACATAAATAGGCATATAACATACACTCACCAAAATTTCGAAATTTTAATGTAGTGACAAGATCATTTGGCACGGTATTAGAGCAAGCTAAGTTCCATTTCTATTTTTCGCGAACTTAAAATGGATTTAAAAAAAGATACTATTATGTGAGTCCATATTTAAGTATATGAAAAAGACGATCAACATATAAAGCCATGATAAAATATAAAATTATAATTCTCATCAAAACTTCAGAGTGTTTGTATAGTAACAAGTTGCAACAAGAGCAACTTGTTACTAATAATTCTGAAAGCAAATTGAAGTAAAGGAAACAATAGAATCAAAAGGGTAAATAAAATTTACCAAGAACCCCCAAAAATTCTAGGCGCATAAAATAGAGATCTAACAATTCAGAAAACAAATTGAAATAAAAGTAACAGTAGGAACTAAAAGGATAAAATAAAATTTGCAAAGAAGTCCAAAAAATTATTTTCAAAGAGGGCATTATCACCCAAGGACAGGATTGAGGGATTCTTGAGTGAAAAAGAGAAAATGTTGGTACGTGTGTATCTACATCAACACGTCCAAATCAGAGGCAAAAGAAATCGTGTCGCTTTCGGGCTTTGACTCTTTTGGAAGGGAGCGGCCCAAGCCCAGGCGTCCTTAGGCACGCGCGCACGCCACGGGCCCCACGTTGACCTACGCCACGTCGCCGTAAGTATGACGTCACCATCAACCTTAGGTTTTCGTTCCCCTGGCGCCGCCTGAGCTATGTTGAGTTGGAATATAGAATATTTTATTTTTAGTTTTAAATTGAAAACTAATTTATTGGAACCGAAAGAAATAATAATAATAGAAAATTTGGATGGATTGGAAATGGCGAATTTGTGGGAGGAGTCCTGCTGCGAGCGGCTGCTGCCTGTCTATTTGTCGTCAGCTTTTTTTCTTTTATTTTCTTTTTCCTTCTTCCCACCCACTAAAAAGTTGAGTAGGATTTCTACCAGAACGCCACATAAGAGCCATGTTAATTACAAAAACATTCCGTCGCAATCAAAACACTTGGATCAGAATATTCCTCACCGTGCGAGGTGTTTTGATAGGATTCTTACATGAAAAAAATGTGGTTTCTAGTTTTGAAATATTTTTTTCAAGTTCTTTTATACATTGTCCCGCAGATCTTCCATAATTAGATAGTAATTCTTCAAATCATTGATCTTATTGATAGATTTTGTTGGAATTGTGTCTTTGATTCTTTATAACTTCATGAGAGTTAAATAGGGTTTGAGGACTATCATAATTAGGAGATGGAGTCTCATCATGGAGTTTGTATCATGTTCTAATTAGAAAGCCGGGCTAGGTACAGAGTTATGGTTTCTCTATATATAGTTTTCTATAATGTGAGAAAAACCAAGAAGGAACGTGACGCTATTCTTGTAATCTAGGGTTTGTAGAAGATATAACTAGATTTAAGATAGTGTGTGAGAGGAGAGGAATCTGTAGTCTTTGTCCATTCAAACAATTACAAGATTAGAAGAGGGTTTCAGAGTCTTCCGTCCAAAAATTTGTAAGGAGAAAGTTTTTGGAGATAATATGAGAGGTTGATATACATGATGCTGAGAGATTGAGAGATGATAGATAACCGATTCCTTTTGTAATTTTCCTCTACATAGTGAATTTCTTATGGATGTAAGCTGAAGTTGGTCGACCGAACTACATAAATCTTTTCGGTTGTGAGTGTTTTCTATCTTATGAATTGTGGATTGGTTTCCTAGCTATGGAGAATGCAGTAGGTAGGACTAAAATTTCCAACAGATCCCTCATAAGGGTTCTTGGATTCCCTCTAGTTAACTTACGATTTGAAAAGAGTATTCCGTCAAATTTAACTTGTTTCCCTGAAGTTCCATTGGTACCCCTCAGTTTTGTTTAACCACCCTACTCTTTAACAGTTTTAAACTCATAACCACCAAACAAAAAACTCAAACCACATCCTTCATCTACCCTCGATAGTTAAAAAATTGCCTTAACCCGTTTTTCTCATCCGTCAACTGATCATGTTAAAGAATACAACCATGTTTTACAAATTTACCTAAAAACTAACAGATGAACCAATTTGCAATAACTCTTATGAATTTAGGGACCTATCAGCAATTCAACAATTTGACGGACTAGCATCAAATTACGGAAGGAATTGAGGGAATCTAAAAAAGAACTTATTTTTTGTTGAACTTTAAACTAAATTAAGTATCATTATATCACAATGCCAAACTAACGATATTAACAAGTAGTTGTTTATTTTTTCATTCTCGTTTTGAGCAGTTGAATTTTTGTTGTTACTTTTTCCCTTCCTGCCTCATGAAGCATTTAGATGGGTCTTTAAGAACCAATCGAATTGTAGCTGGAAACCTCCTACACATAACATTTGCATTGTGGTAGTAAAAACGCATAGGAACTCGATATTACAAAAAAAATATGGTATAGATGTATTTTGTATTAAATTATAGAAAATACGTCCAAGATATCCGTCTATAATGTTTTAAATTTAAAATTACCGTCTGTATATTAATATTTGTTTGCATTGTAGGCTTGTAGCAATGCGTAAAAAAAATAAATAAAAATTAAAAATTAAAACATTAAAAAAATTGAAACAATATAGGCGTGCATTGTTCCTTTTACACTAGCGTGCCTTTATATTGCAGAGAAAGGGAAATTGTACCCCGGAAGGACCGTCTCCTGAAAATAAGGCAAAAGGAAGAATGGATCAGTAACCAATAGCTGAATAGAATTTGATTAAGATGCATTCCTCCATTAGGTATCCCAATGAATATATTGTGGTCCAATGAAAAAGGTTATAATATGCCATGTCACTCTCTCGAGTAGGTACAGTCCTTTGCAAAATCCCAGTTCAAATATATATATATATATATATATA